>CAUYLG010037229.1:0-37273 GCA_963573385.1 Cacajao melanocephalus | reverse complement strand
AATTCCATTTGACCCAGCAATCCCATTACTGGGTATATACCCAAAGGATTATAAATCATTCTATTATAAAGACACATGCACACATATGTTCATAGTGGCACTGTTTACAATAGCAAAGCCCTGGAACCAACCCAAATGCCCATCAATGATAGACTGGACAAGGAACATGTGGCACATATACACCAAAGAATACTATGCAGCCATAAGAAATGATGAATTTGTATCCTTTGTAGGGACATGGATGAATCTGGAAACCATCATTCTCAGCAAACTGACACAAGAACAGAAATTCAAACACCGCATGTTCTCACTCATAGGCAGATGTTGAACAATGAGAACATGGACACAGGGAGGGGAGCATCACACACTGGAGTCTGTTGTGGGGGGCCAAGGGAGGGACAGCAGGGGGGTGGGGAGGTCGGGGAGGGATAACATGGGGAGAAATACCAGATATAGGTGATAGGGGGATGGAGGCAGCAAACCACATTGCCATGTGTGTACCTATGCAACAATCCTGCATGATCTGCACATGTACCCCAGAACCCAAAGTACAATAAAAAAAAGAGTTCATAATATATATATATATATATATATATATATATATATATATATAAATTGAACTTGTCTTACTGGAACTATTTTTCCTTTATAAACTGTAATCCCAGCACTTTGGGAGGCTGAGGTGGGTGGATCACTTGAGGTCAGGAGTTCAAGACCAGCCTGACCAACATGGTGAAAGCCTGTCTCTACTAAAAATACAAAATTAGAGGCATGTGGTAGTACACGCCTCTAATCCCAGCTACTTGGGTGACTGAGGTGAGAGAATCACTTGAACCTGGGAGATGAAGGTTGCAGTGAGCTGAGATTGCACCACAGCACTTCAGCCCGGTGACAGAGCGAGACTCTGTCTCAAAACAAAACAAAAACCCCAAAAAACCAACTTTTTGACTCTTTTGTAATAACATTTAGCTTAAAACACAAACACATTATACAGTTGTACAAAAATATTTTCTTTGTATCCTTATTCTATAAGCTTTTTCCTATTTTAAAACTTTAAAAATTTTTTCTTAAAAACTAAGACACAAACATATACATTAGCCTAGGCCCACCCAGGGCCAGGATCATCAGTATCATTGTCTTCCACCTCCACATCTTGTCCTGCTGGAAAGTCTTCTTAGGCAAAACATACATGGAGCTGACATTTCCTAGGCTGATAATGCCATTTTCTGGAATATCTCCTGAAGGACCTGCCTGGGGCTGCCTAACAGTTAACTTTCTTTTATAAGTAAAAGGAGTACACTCTAAAATCATGATAAAAGTAAACACACGAAACAGTAACATAGTAATTTATTACATCATTAACAAGAATTATGGACTATATCTAATTGTATATGCTATACTTTTATATGACTGGCAGCGCAGTAGGTTTTGTTAACACGGGCATCACCACAAACACGTGAGTAATGTGTTGCGTTACAATGGCTATGATGTCACTAGGTGATAGGAATTTTTCAGCTCCATTATAATCTTACAGGACCACCATTATATATTCTGAAATGTCATTATGTGGCACATGACTGTACTTGTATATTAAGAAGTAGTTGAGTCAAGAGCAGTCAGGATCCTCAGATATTAACATGGACTCAAATAATGATTTTCTGTGTAACTTTAAGCAAGGCATGTAGTGTTCCTAATGTTGTAGAGCTCTTTTATAATAACAATGCTAACGTGTACAAGCTGTTAAAGTTTACAAAACATACATTAATTCTATTAATCCTTACAATCCCAGTGTAGGAGAGTCAGATCAGCTATTATTCCCATTTTACAAGTGAGAAAATTGAAGTCAAACAGCAGAGGAGTGATACCCATATGCAACAGTGAACAAAAAAATCTTTTAGACCCTTACCTCACACTATAACAATATTTAAAATGAATCATAGAGCTACATGTCAGAGATAAAAGTATAAAACTTCTACAAAAACACATAGGGAAATATCTTTCTAAGTGGGTTGGGCAAAGATTTCTCAGCATGATCAAAAACACTACCAACAAAAAAATTGATAAATTGGACTTCATCAAAATTAAAAACTTTGATTCTTCAAATGATACCCTTAAGAAAATGAAAAGATAAGCCAGAGACTAGGAGAAAATACTTACAAATAATATATCTGATAAAAGACTTGTATCCAGAATATATAAAGAACTCTTACAACTCAAAAAATCCCATTTTAAAAATGGGAAAATAATTGAATAGACATTTATACAGACACAACATGCAAACAGTCAATAAGTACATGAAAAAAATGATCAACACCATTAGCCATCAAGGAAATATAAATCAAAACCACAATGAGCTACCACTCCACACCCACTGGGATGGCTATAACAAAAAAAGAAAAGATGAACAATAACAAGTGTTGAGAATGTAGAGAAAGTGGAATACTCATACATTGCTAGTAGAAAAGTAAAATGGTATGGCCACTTTGGATAACAGACTGAAGCTCCTCCAAAAGTTAAACATAGCATTACCAGATGACCCAAGAATTCCACTCCTAGGTATATATTTAAGAGAATTAAACATATATGTCCACAAAAACACTTGCACATGAATGTTTATAGCAGCATTATTCATAATAGTCAAAAAGTGGAAACAACTCAAATATCTATCAACTGATAAATAGATAAACAAAGTATGTTATATCCATTCACTAGAATATTATTCAGCAAACAAAAAAGGAATGGAATACTGATAACGTCACAACATGGATGAACCTCAAAAACGTTATGCTCAATGAAATAAGCCAGACACAAGAGGATACACATTATATAATTCCATTTATACGAGTGTCCAGAAAGAGAAAATATACAGAGATAGAAAGTGGATCTGTGGTTGCCTGGAGCTGAAAGAGGGAGCAAGGACTGTTTGCAAATGGGCAAGGGGAAATTTTCTAGGGTAATGGGAATGTTCTAAAACTGGATTGTGGGAGGAAGGATAGAGCAAGATGGCTAAATAGAAGCCTCTACCAATCATCTTCCCTGTAGGAACACCAAATTTAACAACTATATACACAAAAAATAAGAATAAAAAATCAGGTGAGTAATCACAGCACCTGGTTTTAACTTCATATCGCTGAAAGAGCCACTGAAAAGAGTAGGAAAGACAATCTTGAATTGCCAATGCCACCATTCTCCTATGCATGTGATGGTGAATCTGTGTGCTTGGGGAAGGGAGAGCACAGTGATTGTGCGACCTTGCTTGCAACTCAGTGCTGCCCTGTCACAGCAGAAAGCAACACTGGGCAGAACAAGGCTGATGCCCGTGGACAGAGTATTTAGACCAGCCCTAGCAAGAGAGCAATTGTCCATCTCAGTGGTTGGAACTTGAGTTCTAACAAGCCTTGCCACTGAGAGCTAAAGTGCTCTGGGGTTCCAAATAAATTTGAGCGGCAGTCTAGGCTACAAGGACTGCAACTCCCGGGCAAGTCCTAGAGCTGTGCTGGGCTTGGAGCCAGTGCATCTGGGGGGCGTGAGACACCAGCCAGGGCAGTCAAGGGAGTGATTGCACGACCCCTCCTTCAACCCCAGGCAATGCAATTTGCAGCTCCAAAAGAGACCCCTTCCTTCCACTAGAGGAGAGGAGAGGGAAGAATAAAGAGGCCTTTGTCTTGCATCTTGGATACCAGCTCAGCCACAGTAGAACAGGGCACTTGGCAGAGTCATGAGGACCCCATTCCAGGCCCTAGTTCCCAGATAACATTTTGAGACATACCTTGGGCCAGAAGGGAACCCACTGCCTTGAAGGGAAGGACCCAGTCCTGGCAAGATTCATTACCTGCTGACTAAATAGCACTTTGGCCCTCAATGATCAGCAGCAGTAGCCAGGTAGTACACACTGTGGGCCTCAGGTGAGACACGCTGGCTTCAGGTGTGACCCAGTACATTCCCAGCTATGATGGCTATGAGGAGAGACTCCTTCTGCTTAAGAAAAGAGGACTTTGTATTGTAGCTTAGATACCAACTCAGTCACAGTGGGGTAGAGAACCAAGTGGGCTCCTGGGGTCCCCGGTTCCATGCCTTGGCTCTCGGATGGCATTTCTGTATCTTCCCTGGGCCAGAGAGGAGCCCACTCCTCTGAATCATGAGTCCCAGGTCTGGCAGCATTAACCACAGGCTGACTTGGGCCTTAAGTGGATACTGGCAGTAGCCTGGCAGAACTCCCCATACCACCTGGTGGTGGTGGCCACGGGGAGAGACTCTTCTGCACGTAGAAAGAGGAAAGAGTGGGAAGGAAGTTGTCTTGTGGTATGGGTACTAGCTAAGTTGCAGTAGAATAGAGCGCTAGGTAGATTTCTACGGTTTCCGACTCCAGGCCCTGGCTCCTGCACGTCATCTCTGGGGCCAGGGAGAAGTCGCTGCCCTGAAGGGAAGGACACAGCCGGGCTGGCTTCATTACCTGCTGATTGTAGAGCCCTAAGTCTTTGAGCAAACATAGGTGGTAGCCAGGTAGTGATTATAGTGGGCCTTAGGTGAAACCCAGTCCTGTGCTGGCTTCAGGTCTGACCAGCACAGTCCCAGTGGTAGTGGCAACAAGGGTGCTTGTATCACCCCTCCTCCAGCTTCAGGCAACTCAACACTGGAACAGAATAGTAACCCCAGAAATAAATCCATACAGCTGCAGTGAACTCATTGTTGACAAAGGTGCCAAGAACATACTTTGGGGAAAGGAGAGACTCTTCAATAAATGGTTCTGGGAAAACTGGATATCCATATGCCGAAGGAGGAAACTTGATCCCTATGTCTTGTCTTATACAAAGATCAAATCAAAATGAATCAAAGACTTAAATCTAACACCTCAAACTATGAAACTACTATAAGAAAATCAGGAAAACTCTCCAGGATAATGGAGTAAGCAAAGATTCCTTGAGCAATACCCCACAAGGTATTACGGGCAACCAAAGCAAAAATGGATAAATGGGATCACATCAAGTTAAAAAGCTCCTTCACAGCAAAGGAAACAATCAACAAAGCGAAGAGACAACCTATAGAATGAGAGAAAGTATTTGCATACTACCCCTCTGATAAGGGATTAATAACCAGAATATATACAGAGTTCAAACAATTCTATGGGGAAAAAATCGAATAATCAAGTTTTAAAATAAGCAGAAAATCTGAAGAGACATTTCTCAAAAGAAGACATACAAATGGTAAACAGGCAAATGAAAAGGTACTTGCTATCACTGATCATCAGAGCAATGCAAATCAAAACTACAATGAGACAGCATCTCACCCCAGTTAAAATGGCTTATATCCAAAAGACAGGCAATAGCAAATGCTGGTAAGGATGTGGCAAAAAGGGAGCCCTCATACACTGTTGGAACACAAATTATTACAACCACTATGGAGAATAGTTTGAAGGTTCTTAAAAAACTAAAAATTGAGTTACCATATGATCCAACAATCCCACTGCTGGGTATATACCCAAAAGAAAGGAAATCAGTATATCAAAGAGGTATCTGTACTCCTATGTTTGTTGTAGCACTGTTTACAATAGTTAAGATTTGGAAGCAACCTAAGTGTCCATCAACAGATGAATGGATAAAGAAAATGTGGTACCTATACACAACGGAGTACTATTCAACCATAAAAAAGAATGAGATCCAGTCACTTGCAACAACATGGATGGAATTGGAGGTCAGTATATTGAATGAAATAAGCCCAGCACGCACACACACACACACACACACACACACCAAACTTCACATGTTCTCACTTATTTGTGAAAGCTAAAAATTAAAATAATCGAACTGTTGGGGAGAGAAAGAATATAATGATGGTTACCAGAGGAGGGCTGGGGAGAAATGTGGGAATGGTTAATGGGTACAAAAAATAGAATGAATAAGATCTGTACTTAATGGCACAACAGGGTGACTATAATCAACAATAATTTAATTGTACATTTTTAAAAACTAAAAGTATAATTGAATTGCTTGTAACACAAAGGATAAATGCCTGACGCGATGGATACTCCATTTATCCTGATGTGATTATTATGCATTATATGCCTGTACCAAAATATCTCATGTACCCCATAAATATATATACCGCTATGTACCCACAAAAATTAAAAACATATTTTTAAATTAAAAAAGACTGGATTGTAGTGTTAATTGCACAACTCTATAAATTTACTGAATTGTGCACGAGCCAGGGGTGAATTTTATGATATGTAAATTATACCTCAGGAAAGCTAATTTTAAAACCACTGAATAAACCTGCATGGAAAAGAAAAAGAAATCAGCAGAGGAGGGACTAGAATACAGGTTTTCAATGTTCCTTCTACTCTATCACTTGCCTCTGAGAAAGGATGGGAATAGCAATAACCTTTTCAAAAGGTTCATATCATCACAGAGGAAGTAATCATCCCACCATGATTTGAAAATACAAAATAATTCAAAGTGCCTGGTAGTACTGCTACTTTGACCTAATCTATAATACACTTTTGTTAGAAAATATCTACTCTCAACTGTTAATATTTCGGAAACCCAGGAAAATTCTGTAGTGTGTAACTACAAAATTATAATACGAATTTATCCTAAAATTCATATCAGAAAGCATTATTGTATATAATTTGTAGTACACAAGATAGTTCAGTTCTTTAAAATTAACCAAAAGTTCAATATTACTATTTGACTTACGGTGCGGCTAATGTGGCTCAGAGCATCTTCAAAAAAGCCCCAAACTTCTTCCAGGGGACACAGCTCTACACTCGACGCCCCATCTGGCACTGAGAGGTTAATCAAGTTGTGCATACATTTGCTAAAAATCAAAAAGAGAAAACTCATCCCATAAGGAAAGAAATTATTGGCTTCATGGCTAAGATAAGTAAAATCTGGATCTCATCCCAGACTAACAGCTTCAAAACACTTCTGTTCTTCCCTTGATTTTATCTGGCCTCCAACCTCAGAAGACAGATTTTTGAAGCCGTAAAACAGGTTGACCAATCCTTTCTTTTTTCATGCCTATGGTTGTCTTTCATTCTTTTTTTAGCTTCCTGCACGAAGGAGTTGTGACTGTCTATTATATTTTATAAGCTGGTTCAATTTACAGGCATTTTAAACCATCTCAGTACTTCCTCAAATGGGCAAGGGAACTAGGGTTTAAAGTGGAATGATTCCACAAGAACTGTCTTTCATGTCTTAAAACAGGAAGACTGTAATGATGTTTTCCAGACAAAAAAGTCACACAACATTTATTTTTCCCTATGTCTGGACGCAGAAAACAAAAAAGTCCCCAATAGATAATATTTTATACAGCACTTATTGGTGCTCAAAGTGCTTAAAAAAAATGAGGCAAACATAGCAAAATGTTAACATTTGTTAAATTTGGGTGCTGTGTGCCTGTAATCCCAGCTACTCGTGAAACTGAGATGGAGGATCATTAGAGCCCAGGAGTTCGAATCCAGCCTGGGCAAAATCATGAGAATCCATCTCTAAAAATAAAACAAATAAATCTGGGTGGTGGATACACTGGTGTTTGCTATATTAACCTCTGTATTTTTCCGTACATTTGGAATATTATTTAGTAATGAAACAAAGAAAGAAAGGTACTTAGCAGTTTTATTATATATACAGATTCACACAAAGAAGCAACTTTTCCCCTTTTATTCTTGTTTGGATAACCCAAGCTCCTTGACTTTGCCAAATAATTATTGGTCTGTAATACAACTCTCAGTATGGAGCTGTTCACAGGAGTGCCCTCAGATCATCCTCATGTCATCTTTTAAGTTGGGTCAGTTAAGAATGATTGGTTACTTATGAGATATTGACTGTAGTTCTTTTGGCTGTCAAAAAACTGGATTAAGTTTTGAATGATATTTACTAACCTGTATTGTGAAATATCAACTGATTCTTCCTTTTTGTAGAGCAACAAAGCCTTTTTCAAGGCCTTGAGAGCAATGGAAGGGTAGTGTGCAGGTGTTTCCATTGCTATTACTAGAGGAAGAAAAGGAAAAAGGTTGTGAACATCATAATGTCATCCATCACAGATTTCATCCCAGGCTACCACTTGCTCTCTCTAATGTAACTGAGCTGAAATAGATGAACAAAAACAAACAACAATGAATTTTATAAATGATGAATCTACAGCCAGTTTTGTAAATAGCTTCTACTTTCTGGGCAGAGTAACATGGTGGGATTACCAGGCAACATCCTTTTTTCAGCAAACATCAACAGAAAACCTACTGTTTCTATGACCTTGCACACAGTCATACAGGTGAAGCAATATCTTATGAATGAGAGTCAAGGAAGGACACACTAAGAAGGAAATAGAAAGCAGATCAGTAAAAGGGCACTAATCAAAACAGGTTTGTACTAAAATGTCCTATTTTTATCTGATACTAAAAATAGGAAATACTTGACAAGGGAGTATCAGAGGTAACTAACCCTAAGACTTCCAGATGCATTTAACAGATTTTTAGAATTGGAGTTCCAGTATACAAGGAGCACTGGTAATTGTCACATTCCCATAAAGTATACATCATCTGCTCCATGGCCCTAGGAATTCTGTCTTGGCAAGACCAAGGAAAGGCAAATGTGATTCTTGTGCACTTGGATCTACCTAATATTTTTATTAACCACACTCACACTCCTGAAGAAGGTGTGAGATTAAAAAGGGAAGATAATGAGGCTGTTTCCTGTAGTGTATGCCAAAAAAGGTTCTAAGTTCCCAAACCCACTTAAAGTTCATCCTGAAATTTGAGACTGGCAGTTGTGTTAAAAAAAATATTACCAGTATTTCTATGTACATTTCAACAAATTGCTAAGATTATATCACTTTTGATTGTTGAATCACTGTTAGTTCTAGCTAGCTCAGAAAAACTTTCTGAAGTTTGAGCTCCCCTTATTGTGTAGTTACGTAATTAAATTCCACACAGAAAAAATTTGATCACCTACTAGGAACAATAAACTTCACCAGGGTTTGTAAGTACAAATTAAGTAACTGTTGTTTATGACCCTAAGGAGATTATAATCTCATAGAGTGAAGAAGATAAATGCACAAATGATTGTAATACAAAATAGTCTAAGAATGGCATTAGAGAAGGAGAAACAAAGTTCTATGAAGAAAAATTGCTTCCTACCTAGAGGTAAGAAAGAAGAGTAAAGAGAAGAAGGAAAAAAAGTCGTACAGTAGGATCTAAATGGGCACCAGGCTTACAAAAGCATAAAAATAGCTCTTACTTGCAATTGTTTCAAATGTTTTACATTCTAAATGAGGCAGCTCCCACACTGGTTCCAGGAAGCTTTCCAGTGATGGATCATTCAATTTGGCTCTAACTTCAAACTCATACAGCAGAAGCAATTTCTCACATGAATCATTTGAGAAGTCCCCTAAGAAAGAGCAAAAATGCAACATTCTTTGTGATTATATTTTATTATTCTCTTTAGTTGTAATTTCACTAACTGGAGAGGTTTTGCTTTCAAGGAAAAT
This sequence comes from Cacajao melanocephalus, assembly GCA_963573385.1. Lineage (NCBI taxonomy): Eukaryota > Metazoa > Chordata > Mammalia > Primates > Pitheciidae > Cacajao > Cacajao melanocephalus. The sequence continues at coordinate 27,787 of CAUYLG010037229.1, read as the reverse complement.
TAATTTTACTTACAATTTGAAGGTCATCCTCAACTGCTGTAGAGAAATTCTAATGTTTTATTTATTTATTGTTTTTAAAATTTGATTCTAACATTTTGAAATATATAAGCTCACCACTACTTCCAACATTCTGTAATGCATTCACTAGAACTACCGATATTTTCTTAAACAATTGCCACGATGCTTCTAAATAGCCTGAGAAAATCCTGCTGCTATTACTGATTCTAATTCAAATCCAATGTTTACTTGCTTCTTGTGAACTTTCAACTGGGCTGGTGCTCACTCTAATGGCTGAGTTAACCAAAAGAAGATACAGTGGCTGCATAAACTAACCGTGATTTTATTTTAAGCAGAATAGAGGAGAGTTTCCAAACTGTTTTATTAGTCGACAGAATTTCTCAGGTATCAGCATAGAAATAATCTCATGTCAGGTGTCATACACCAAACTACGTGTGACAGTTTTCACTCATTCTTCTTGGTAGATTGAACATTTAAAAATGTTTTGAGGTATAGCATACATACAACAAACTGAATGAAGTGCTCTAACCTTAAACAGCTTGATGAATTTTTACATGTGTTCAAACCCGTGTAAAACTACCTAGATGGTGATAACACTTCCAACAATACAGAAGGTTGCATTGTGCTCCATTCCAGTCAATACCACTCTGCCAAGGTAGCAACTATCTCTACTTTCTGCGTCTATGTTTTCCATCTATTTTCATGAGGAATCTTGGTCTGCAGTTTCATATATTGTCTCTGTCTCCTATTGGTATCAGGAAAATAGTCTCATAAGATAAACTGGGAATTGTGCCCTCCTTTCTGGAAGAGTTTGTATCTTCTTTAAATGTTTGGTAGAATTCTTCAGTGCAGTTTTCTTTGTCGGAAGATTTTAAACTATGAATTTAATTAGTAGGCATAGGAGTATATCCATTTCTTCTTGAGGGAGCTTTGGTAGTTTGAGACTTTCAAGAAATTTCTACATTTCACCTAAAATTCTAAATTCATGGACATAAAAGTGTTCATAATTTCCCCTTATTACCTTTTAAAATGTGTAGGATCTCTAGTGAAGTCTCCACATTTATTCCTGATACTGTTAATTTGTGTCTTGATCTGCCTGGCTAGGGGTTTATCAATTGTATCGATCTTTTAAAAAGAAAAAAACCCAGCTTTTGGTTTCATTGACTTTACCTACGGTTTTCTGTTTTAAATTTTATTGATTTGTGCTCTTATTTTTATTACTTTTTTTTTGGCTTGATTTGGTTTAATTTATTCATTTCTTTATAGTTTCTTAAGGTGGAGACTTAGATTATTTGAGGCCCTTTTTTAAAGAAGCATTTAATGTTATACACTTTTGTCTAGATACTGTTTTAGTTGTATCCTACACATTCTTATATGTTGTGTTTTCATCTTCATTCAATTCAAAAAATATTCCTAATTTCCCTTGTCACTTCCTCCTTGGCCCATTGGATTATTTTAAAGTATGTTGTTTAATTTCCAAATATTGAAAGATTTAACAGATAACCTTGTATTATAGATGTATAACTTAATTCTATTGTGGCCAAAGAAAATACTTGGATATTTCAACAATTTTATGATCTCAATGTTTTCAAATTTTTTGAAGTTTGTTTTGTGGTTCAGAATATGGCTTACAGTGATGAATACTCTTTGTGAATTTGGATAAACTGTGTATTCTGCTGTTGTTGGGTAGTGTTCTAAATGTCAATTAGATCAAATTGGATGACAGTGTTGCTCACGTCTTCTATATCTTTATTATTTGTTGACCTATTCTATTGATTACTAAGAAAGGAATATTGAAGTTTCCAAGGAGTTATGGACTTGTCTATTCCTCATTTCAGTTCTAGCAGTTTTTGCTTCAAGTGTTTTGTAGGTCTGTAAAATAATTCCATTTACAATCGCATCAAAGAATACAGACATTGATCTTATTCACAAGACGGTATAATCTTGTGAATAAAATTCCTAGTGAATCCAGTAAAATGCCATTATAACTAATCAGCAAGTTCATCATGATCAATATACAAAAATCAATCATTTATTTATTTATTTGTTTATTAGAGACAAGGTCTCACTATGTTGCCCAGGCTGGTCTCAAACTCCTGAGCTCAAGTGATAGTCCGGCCTTGGCCTCCTAAAGTGCCAGGATTACAGGTGTGAGCCACTATGCCTGGCCAATTATATTTTTATATAGCTGCAATCAGCAAGCTGAAAATAAAATTGAAACAATTCCCTTTATAACAGCATCAAAAGGAAGAAAATGCTTAGAAATAAAGAACAAGAGCCAGGCATGGTGGCTCACAACTGCAATCCCAGCACTTTGGGAGGCCAAGGTAGGTGGATCACTTGAGGCCAGCAGTTTGAGACCAGCCTGGCCAACATGGCAGAACCCCATCTCTATGACCAAAAAGAAAAAAATTAGCCGGGCATGGTGGCACATGTGTGTAATTCCAGCTACTTGGGAGGCTGAGGTATGAGAATTGCTTGAACCCAGGAGGCGGAGGTTGCAGTGAGCTGAGATTGCAACACTGCACTCCAATCTGAGTAACAGAGTGAGACTCTGTCTCAAGAAAAAGAAAGAAAGAAAGAGAGAGAGAGAGAAAGAAAGAAAGAAAGAAAAAGAAAGAAAGAAAGAAAGAAAGGAAGAAAGGAAGGAAGGAAAGGAAAAAAGAAAAGAAAAGAAAAAAGAAAAAAGAAAAAGAAGAGAGAGAGAAAGGAAGGAAGACAGGAAGGAAGGAAGGAAGTGTATATACATTCATAGTTTTTAGTGTATAAGTTATGTAAGTGAAATTGAAATAAACAAGCTGTAACAAAATGGAAACATATCTCATGTTCATGGATTTGATGATTTATTATTGTTAAGATAACACTCCCCAACATTATCTACAGATTCAACACAATCCCTATCAGATTCCCAGCTCAGTTAATTTTTTTCAGAAACTAACAGTTGATCTTCAAACTCATGAAAATTCAAGGGACCCAGAATAACCAAAACAATATTGAAAAACAAGAATAAAATTGAGGGACTAACATTTCCTGATTTCAAAGCTTACCAGAAAGCAATGGAGGCTGGACGCAGTGGCTCATGCCTCTAATCCCGGCACTTTGGGAGGCCGAGGGGAGTGGATCACTTGAGGTCAGAAGTTTGGGACCAGCATGGATAACATGATGAAACCCTGTCTCTACTGAAAATACAAAAATTAGCCAGGTGTGGTGGTGGCCAACTGTAGTCGCAGCTACTTGGGAGGCTGAGGCAGGAGAATTGCTTGAACCCAGGAGGCAGAGGTTGCAGTAAGCCAAGATGGCACCATTGCACTCCAGCCTAGGCAACAGAGTGAGACTCATTCTCAATTAAAAAAAAAGTAAAAAGAAAATAGAAAGCAATGGTAATCAAGACAGCATGGTACTGACATAAGGATAGACATATATATGAATGGAACAGAAGAACTGACCACCCAGAAATAAAACAGTATGTCTGTGGTCAGTTAATTTTCCACAAGAGGCAAAGACCTTCCAATGGGAGAAAGGATAGTCTTTTAAACAAATAGTTTTGGGACAACTGGATAGCCACATGATAAAGAATGAAGTTAGACTCTTACCTCATAGCATATACAAGAATTAACTTGAAATGGATCAAATATTTAAAGATAAGAGCTAAACTATAACACTCACAGAAGAAAATATAGGGGTAAACCTTCATAACCTGGAATTTGGCAATGGATTCTTAGATATGACATCAAAAGCATAAGCAATGAAAGAAAAATATATAAACTGGACTTCCTCAAAATTAACAAATTTTGTATCTCAAAGGATATGATCAAAAAAGAGAAAAGACAGTTGACAGAGTAGGCCAAAGTCAAGTCATATATCTGATAGAGGACATGTATCTAGAATACATAAATAACTCTTGGTACTCAATAATAAAAGGCAGCCTAATTAAAAATTGGGCAAAGGATGTGAATAGATATTTCTCAAAAGAAGATATACAATGGCCAATAACCATCTGAAAAGATCCTCAACACCATTGGTCATCAGGAAAATTAGTCATGAGGAAATCAAAAACACAATGAGAGATCACTATACATTCACTATGATGGCTAGAATAAAAATGTCAGGTAATATAAGTGTTGAGAAGGAGGTGGAGAAACTGGAAGCCTCATACATTGCTAGTGGAAATGTAAAATGATGCAGTTGCTTTGAAAAACACTCTGGCAGCTCCTCAAATGATTAAACACAGAGTTACCATATGATCTAGCAATTCCACTCCTAGGTATATACCCCTAAAAAGTAAAAATATGTCCACACAAAAACTTGTGCATAAGTATTTACAGCATCATTATTAATAACAGCTAAAAGATGGAAACAATTCAAATTTCCATCAACTGATGAATGGATAAATAAAACATGGTATGCCCATGCAATGGAATATTTGACCATAAAAAGTAATGAAGTACTGACACATGCCACAACATGTATGAAATTTTAAAATATGCTAAGTGAAATAAGGCAGTCACAAAAGTCTGTGTATTATATGATTTCATTTAACTGAAGTGTCCAGAATATGCAAATCTATAGAAACAGAAAGTAGATAGAGGTTGTTCAGGGCTTGTGGGAGAAATGCAAGGGTAACTAAAGGGTATGTTGCTTTCTTTTTAAGGTAATGAAATGTTCCAAAATTGAATATCAATGGTGGTTTCACATATATGTGAATATACAAAAATACTGAATTGTACACTTTGATGGGTGAACTGCATGGCATGTGAGTTATAGCTCAATAAAACTATTTGAAAAATTGAATTTATATTGTGCATTATTTTGGGGCCAACTTCTTTTACTCATAATGTCTGTGATATTCATAAATATTTCTGTATGCTATCAGAAGTTCATTCCTTTTATTGCTTTGTAGTATTCCATTGTAGGAACATACCATAATTTATTTAATCCATCATTCTGCTGACGAACAGTAATGTTGTTTCAAATTTTTAGTTCTTATGTATAGAGCTGTCTGGAACATTCTTGTGCATACTTTGAGAAACAGATGCACTCATTCCACCTGAGTATATATCTAAAAGTGGGATTTCATGGTCACTGCTGGGATAGAAACATGTTTAGTTTTAGCAGATACTGCCAAACAGTTTTCCAAAGTGGTTGTACCAATTTCATTTCCACCAGTAGTGTACCAGAACTCCAGTTGCTTCCCACCCTCATTAACACTTGATTTTTTAAAGTCATTTCAGTGAGTGTGCAGCGGCTTCTCATTGTGATCTTAATGTGTATTTTCTTGATGAGTAATGATGTTGAGCATCTTTTCCTTTGCTTATTGACCATTTATACATTTTTTAAGTGAAATTTCCATTCAATTTTTTTTTTTTGAGACAGAATTTTACTCTTGTTGCCCAGGCTGGAGTGCAATGGTGTGATCTTGCCTCACTGCAACCTCTGCCTCCCGGGTTCAAGCGATTCTCCTGCCTCAGCCTCCTAAGTAGCTGGGATTATAGGCATGTGCCACCACGCCTGGCTGATTTCGTATTTTTAATAGAGACAGGGTTTTTCCATGTTGGTCTAGCTGGTCTTGAACTCCCGACCTCAGGTGATCTGCCTGCCTTGGCTTCCCAAAGTGCTGGGATTACAGGCGTGAGCCACTGTGCCTGACCATTCAATTCTTTTATCCATTTTTTTTTACTGGGTTATTTGTCTTTTCTTGTTGACTTGTAAGAATTCTTTATATGTTCTGGAAGCTGTCAGGCTTATGTATTGGTATATCTTCTTCCTATCTGTGGCTTTTCTTTTCTCAATGGTATCTTTTGGCTAACTGAAGTTCTCACTTGTAATGAAGTACACTTTATTAATATTTTCTTTTATAGTTGGTAATCTTTTGTCTCCACAAAGTCATGATGATATTCTTCTAGGATTTTTTATTTGATTTCATTAACTTTAGAGACAGGGTCTTACTCTGTCACCCAGGCTGAAGTGTAGTGGCATGATCATAGCTCACTGTAACCTCAAATTCCCGGGCTCAAGTGATCTTCTTGCCTCAGCCTCCCAAGTAGTTGTGACCACAGGTGCATGCTACCACACTGAGCTATTTTTTTTCTTTTTTTTTGTAGAGACAGGGTCTCACCATGTTGCCCAGGCTGTACTTGAGCTCTTGGGCTCAACCAATCCTCCCACCTTGGCCTTTCAAAGTGCTAGGATTATAGTACTGTAAGCCACCACACACAGGCCCAGCTGGGATTTTGATTGAGATTGCTTTGAATCTATAGTTCAATTTGGGGAAACTGATATATCTTAACAATAACAATATTGAGTTTTCCAATATATGAACATAGCATATATCTTCATTATTTAGACTTTAGAAATTTTTTCTCGGCAATGTTTCAAGGTTTTGTGGTTGTCAGTGCAGAGGTCTTCCACAAATTTCATTATAGATTACTAGGCATTTGATGGATTTTGATGCTATCGAATATTGTATTTTATAAGTCATTTTCCAATAATTTCTTGCTAGTATACAGAAATACAATTAATTTTCATATACAAACCTGTATCCAACAACCATACCAAATTTACTTATTCTTAAAACTTTATTCAAAATCAGATACAGAAAATCATATTGTATGCATGTCTGTTTGCATATATATATAATACATACGTAGATGCACACACACGCATACGTAGGGTTCTGTTATGTTTGTTTTGAAAATGTGAATTTGTTCCAACATGATTGATATATTAGGTAACAATTAATGTAAATTATGTAACTAAGTTCTTGCTTATGTGCAATTTAGTTTATGTGAAATAGTAAGTGAATGCAGAAAGCAGCATCTGGCTGAACCAAGCTGTATAGGAATATGCATAACACACACATGTGCACAACTCAAACTTCTATTAACTACCTCAGTTCACTGCATGTTATGGGCCACACTCATCCATATCTGTTGCTACAACTTTCCATCAGATTTCAGACAACCTCTTCCCACCACTTCACAGTATCTACAAGCAGCAATCCTTCTGATACTCACTTCCATAAGCAAATGCCAAGTCTTTTTTTAAGGTAAAATACCATATTTATTGTAGTATTCATGTATTTTTAGTCATTTAACATATATAAAACCATGCTGTCATTTAATTGGGTTCTTATCTTTTTTTAATGTGTCACAGACGAAATTTTTTAGTGTTATACCCCAACCCTGTTTTTTCCCATAAGCTCCATAGTTTTTATTACACAATTTTGCATACTGTAATAATTTTTAGGCATGCATATGTCATGTTACAGCAGAACTGACTAAACATGTAAAGCATTTTCATAATTGCTAATCCATATCTACGTGAAGAAAGTTACTGACTAGAGCACGGTATTATGCATAGCTCTTTTTGTCTTTAGCCTTGCATACAATCAAAACAGAGTTTTTCAAAGTTACTTAAGTCAGCTTCTTTCTTCCTCACTCCCCTCTATGTGGTTATGTAATTCATTTGTAATACAGTCAGGTTCATTTGTCACAGTCTGAATTCCATCTGGGATTCCCTCCATATCCTGATTGATTTATTTTAAAATTGTATCTGGTAAAATCTACTCTTTGTGGTATATAGTTCTATTGGTTGTGAAAAATGCATAAAATTATGTGTCCACTATCACTGCTCCTTATAGAACAGTTAATTACCCTAAAGATTCTCTCACATTACCCCTTTATAGGAAACTCCTATTCCTATGTCCAACCTCTGGCAACCACTGATCTGTTTTCTGTTCCTACGGTTTTACCTTTTCCAGGATATCATATAAACGGAATCATAGCCTTTTGGTCTGGCTTTTTTCGCTTGACAAATGCATTTAACATTCATTTACATCTGAGTAGTATTCCATTATAGAGATACACAGTTTATCTACTTCAGGTTACATTTGTTGTCAGAATTATGCGGTCAGCTCCTGGAAATGGTAGATTTGGCTGGGTCTCTACAGTGCTTTCAAAGTCATGGTTCAGAAATTGCTCCACTATTCTGAGTCCTTTGGATAGGCAAAATGCCCTTCTAATGCATACACAGGGCATAGGTTATTAACCCCACTTTCCACGTGAGAAGATTATGGCTGAGAAACTGACCTGCCCATACAAACAGCAAATTAATGGAGAGCCAGGACTTTAATCTCACACGTTCTGATTCACAATCCACTATTGGGAAACATGTAGAGAAGAATGGCTATGACTAGAAGGCTGGAAAATAGAACCAATTTCTGAAATAGTTGGTCTGAAGAAGACAGAGCTTAACAAATCCTTTGGAAACTGAAAGCATATAAAGGGTTTGCAACTGAAGTTAAAAAAGAACAGATTGTCTTTAAGAGGCGGCATGGAGAGAGTGATCATTTAGACCTAAAATGTGATATGGGTTACCAGGAGGCCTGGAATTATTCCAGTATAATGTTGAATGGAAGTGGTGATAGTGTATGTCCATGTTTCATTCCCTGACATCAGTGAGAAAGTGTGGATATTTTATCATTAAATACAAAATAAGGAGTAGTTCGTTTTCAGATAATGTTTATCAGATTAAAGAAGTGACTTTCTATTCCTAGTTTGTTGAGTGTTGTCATCTTGAATGGGTGTGGATTTTTTTTCAAATGCTTTTTCTGCATCTACTGAGACTATTATATTTTCCCCTTTTATTTTGTTAATGTGCACTGATTTTTAAACGCTGATTCCTGGGATAAGCAATATTGATCATGATGTAGTACCCTTTTTATATATTCCTGGATTCAATTTTCTAAAATGTGTTTAGGATTTTTGCATCTATCATTTAAGAAACTGACCTGAGGTGGGGTGTGGTGGCTCATGCCTGTAATCCCAGCACTTTGGAAGGCCGAGGTGAGCAGATTACTCGAGGTCAGGAGTTCAAGACCAGCCTTGCCAACATGGTGAAATCCCATCTCTACTAAAAATACAAAAATTGGCTGGGCGTGGTGGTGCACACCTGTAGTCCCACCTACTCAGAAGGCGGAGGCCAGAGAATCACTGGAAGCCAGGAGGTGAGCCGAGATCATCCACTGCACTACAGCCTGGGTGACAGAGTGAGACTGTCTCAAAAAAAAAAAAAAAAAAAAAAATATACTGACACTGACTTGTATTTTTCTTTTCAGTTTTTGGAATCAGAGTCATGCTGGCCTCATAAAATCAATATAACGTCTTTCTCTATTTTCCGTAAGAAATATTTATAGAAGATTACCATCATTTCTTTCTTACATATTTGGAATAATATACTGGTAAAGCCATTTCAAGCCATTTCCTTCATAAGAAAGTATTTAAGATTTCATTTCTTTAGTAGGTTTAAGACTTTTTAAGTAGTCTAAATAGGACTATTCAGACTATTTTTGGTGGAGACAATTTTGTACTTAATCTTAGCCAAAAGGCTGAGAAGTAATGGGAAGCAGGAAAGTAATTTTAGTAGCTGTACTTTTCAAGGAATTTGTCCATTTTATATAAATTGTCAAATCTATTGGCCTAAAATTGTTCACAATGTCCTTTTTATTGTGTTTTAATGTCTGAAGGATTTGCCCAGTTTTGAATTACCGGTACTGGTAATCTGTACAGATTACATCTGAAGTGATGCCCAGTTTTGAATTACCGATATCGGTAATTTGTGTTCTTTCTTGTTCCATCTTGCTAGGTGTTCATCAATTGTATTAATCTTTCCAAAGAAGCAACTTCTGGCTTTGTTGATTTTCTGTGCTGTTGTTGTTGCTGTTTTGAGACAGGGTCTTGCTCTGTCCCCCAGGCTGAAGTGTAGTGGTATGATCTTGGCTCACTGTAACCTCCACCTTCCAAGCTCAAGTGATTCTCGTGCCTCAGCCTCCCCAGTAGCTGTGATTACAGGCATGTGTCACCATACCTGGCTAATTTTTGTATTTTTAGTTGAGATGGGGCTTCACCATGTTGGCCAGGCTGGTCTCGAACTCCTGACCTCAGGTGATTGGCTCGCTTTGGCCTCCCAAAGTGCTGGGATTACAGGCATGAGCCATTGTTCCCAGCCTGATTTTCTGTGTTGTATGTTGTTTTTCATTTCATTGTTTTATATTCTTATCTTTGTTATATTTTTCCTTCTACTATCTTTAATTTGCTGTTTTTCCCCTAGACTCAAGTTGGAAGCTTAGATCATCAATTTTCAACCCTTAGTCTTTTCTAATACATTTAAAGCTATGTCTTTTCCTTTATTTTAGTTGTATCTAACAAGTTTTGATGTCATATTTCATTTTTGTTAAGTTCAATCTATTCCATCATTTTCTTTTTGTTCTTCTCTTTTTCTGTTTTTTGAGATGGAGTCTTCCTCTGTTGCCCAGGCTGGAGTGCAGTGGTGCGATCTCGGCTCACTGCAATGTCTGCCTCCCAGGTTCAAGCGATTCTTCCGCCTCAGCCTCCTCAGTAGCTGGGATTACAGGCACCTGCCAACATGCCTGGCTAATTTTTGTGTTTTTAGTAGAGACAATGTTTCACCATATTGGCCAGGCTGGTCTCGAACTCCTGACCTTGTGATCCGCCTGCCTTCGCCTCCCAAAGTGCTAAGATTACAGGAGTGAGCCACCCCGCCTAGCCTATTCCATCGTTTTCATTTTTTTTTTCTTTGACTGATGAGTTATTTAGAAATGTTTCTTTTAGATTTCCAACAGTGGGAGTTTCCTAATCATCTTTCTGTTGTTGTTCTCTCATTTAATTATACTTTGTTCGGATAACATACCTCAAACGATTTCAACCCTTTGAAATTTGTTGAGACTTGCTTTTTGGCCCAGCATATGATTTATTTTGGTATATGTTACAAGTAGACTTGAAAACAATGTGTATTGTAATATATATAACATATATATTACATTATATATATATATAATCAGTTAGGGGTGGACTGAAGTTTAAAGCTTGGGAAATCTTGTGAAAACAAATAATGAATGTGTAGGTGAGGTATAGTACACAACTTATTCTAATCAGGAGACATCGTGTCAAGATAATTGTATAAGAAAATTTCCAGATTCACATTTATCCTTTAGTAAAAGCAAACCACAGTAAGACATATGTTGGGAACAGGGAGACTGGACTGGCATTCTTAATTAGATCAGGCACTTGGGAGGAGAAATAGTATATATCACCATAAGTATCTGGAAACCATAACAAACTTGTCTCCTCAATCTGGAACCACTACTACTATATTTCTTCAGTGACTCCATAGCCCTGTATCAAAGTCTCTACTCACTTTCATTAGGGCTTTGCATTGCATCTTTAGAATAAGCTTTTGCTGACTATGAGGCATAATTTAAATGGAATGCTGCCAAAAGTGAAGACTTTTAGGATCCATATTTACCAGAGATACTCTGGTACCTCCAGCTAATTGTTTAATTTCCTTCCAGGAAATAATCCTAAACTCAGTTTCTCCTATTTCTGTGGCCTAAGTTCTGGCTCAAAATGTACACCAGAAAATCTACTCAAGTTTTGCCATTTTGTTTAATGTGCCTGATGATCAGCTCCAATTGCCTTTTCTCTTGGCTGATCTTAAAACTTTCATCTCTGAGAATTCCTTATCTATGAGAACTAATCTCTGAGACAAAAGTAATGCATGACTGATTGCTACATTAAGCCAATGAAGGAACCAAGCAAAGACTGCCTGCTAAAGAATAAGTATTCAATCCTAGTTTTGATGTGTACCATGGAAAAGACAAAAAATATTTCTAATTCCAGCACGTACCTTGTTAAATGGCAGTTTTTTTTTTCCAGAGTTTCACTCTGTCCCCAGGCTGGAGTGCCGTGGCAGTCTCAGCTCACTGTAACCTCCACCTCCTGGGTTCAAGTGATTCTCCTGCCTCAGCCTCTTCAGTAGCTGGGACTACAAGCGCATGCCACCATATTCAGCTAATTTTTGTATTTTTAGTAGAGACAGGGTTTCACCGTGTGATCTCCTGACCTCGTGATCTGCCCACCTTGGCCTCCCAAAGTACTGGGATTACAGGCGTGAGCCACTGTGCCCAGCCAATGGCAGCTTTTCTGTATTGCATTTGGATAAATTAAAATGACCTTTCCAGTTCTGGGTTGAGGAGACTCTAATATATAGATATGTAATATATAATATATAAAAACAGATAATCCTCTGCCTTGCAAGATAAACTGCATTTCTGCTGTCAGAGGACCCATGCTGGGCTTTGCTCTAAAGCACTCAGGAGGTTTGCCTTGTTTGTCATAACCACTAATAATTTAGATGACACAATGAATACTTTATACCAAAGTCAAAATTATAGCACTGGAGATAAGTGAAATTCTTCCTTGCAATGACCTACAAAAACTAAAGCCTTTTCTCTATCTTCCTATTTTTGTGATAAATGTTTAACTCATGTCATAAAATAAATAGTTTTAAGAAACCAAATCACCAAATAGCCCTAACATTTGATGATTCTCTATATAGAGACTCCAACTTCAAGAATGCTTTTAGCAACATCTAAAAATGATAATCTTCAATGGAGACCCAAAAGAGGTTTTCTCTTTTCACAGCAAGAAAAAGAGATCTCTTTCATAGCCAGAAAGAGAGATTCAGAAACTGTGAGTTTCCTCAACTTAGAAAGGTTTGAGTATCTTCTCACTATAAGTAAAGTCATCTTTGATAAAAACCCAACTTCCCCTTAAATTTCCACCCCCCACCGAAACCTGTCCTCAGCTCTAAATCCCAAGGTCAATCTCCATTAGATATTTTTTCTAAATGTTCCTCTCCCAGAGTATAAGCTGATAATGACTAAGAGCTCTCCCAGGGATCTTTGCATAGAGGGTTCTCCAAGATCAAAACACTCTAATACTAAAATAAACGACTCTCTAATGATAGAATTTCTGGTGTTATAGCAGAATTTCATTTAATAAATATTCATTGAGCCCTATTATATGCCAGGTAAAAGATTAAGGAGGTATGGATAAAGAATGAACAAGTCAGACAACTTATCTGTCTGCATGGAACTTAGACTCTATTTAGGGAGACAAACAATAAGCAATATAGAATATGTCAAGTAGTTAACACACAGGTTAAGGGGTAAACAGTATTGAAAGTTGCTATTTTTGAAAGGCTGTGGTCTCTGAGGGGGTAACACTTAAGCAAGTTGGGGAGCAAGGCATATGAATATCTAAGACAAGAGTGTTCTATGGAGAGGAAAGGACAAATACAAAGGTCCAGAGGCAGGGAAGTACAAGGTGTTAAAGAGACATATTAGGGCTAGAGTACATTGAGCTATGAGGCAGAGTGGCAGGAGAGGGGGCCAGGAAGGTACCCTAAGGGCCAGATTATCTATGGCCTTGTGGATCATGGTAAGGACTTGGAATTTTATTTTAAACCTATTTAAATGGGAAGTGCAAGGAGACTGACATTAACTGACTTATGTTATAATATTCTGGCTGCGGTGTGGCTATTGGATTTATTAGGAGGGCAAGAGTTAAAGCAGAGAGGACACTCGGGAAGCTATTGCAGTGGTTCAAGTGAGACATGAGATAACTAACTAGGGTGATACTAGTGGCCTAATTATTGTTGGGAAGGGGCACAGCACAAATCACACTACTTTCAACCTACTGTGGTTTGAATGTGTCCCTTCCAAAATTCAGGTGTTGAAATTTAACGGCCAATGTGATAGCATAAGAGGTGGAACCTTTACTAGCTTATTAGACCAAGAGGGCTCCTCCCTCATAAATGGGATTACAGACAGCCCTTATGGCCCTTATAAAAGAGACTTCCATGTAGCACTAGCTTTTCTTGCCCTTCTATTTTCCTCCCTGTGAAGACACACTTTCTCCCCTCTGGAGGATGCAGCAACAAGGTATCATCTTGCAACCAGAGAGCAGCCCTCACCAGAAAACTGAACCTGCCAGAGCCTTGACTGTAGACTTCCCAGCCTCCAGAAATGTGAGAAAATAAATTTTTGCCCTTTTTAAGTTACCCAGTCTGTATGAGGTATTTTATTACAGCAGCATAAACAGACTAAGACATCTCCAACTATATAATCCCTGAATAACAGATAATCCCCAAACTAACAATTCTCTCTTGTACTATTCCTGGCTTCTGTTCACTTGGTTCCTACCATTAAAATCCTATTTATTCTTGAAGAGTAAGTTCAAATATCATCTTTTGGAATAGATCATTTCTTCCTCTGTGGTCCTACATATTCCATAGCCCTATTAGTATAGTTATTGCATTTTGCCTTATATATGTATAATTGATTATGTTTCTGACGTACTTCCTTTACTGTAAATTTCTTAGGGACAGAGACAGTAATACATTTCCTTATTTCCACAATATATAGTAACCCTTAGGAATTTAATAAATAATTTGCAGAATAAATGTGGTGAGCTGCTTTCCTCAGGTCACTAATACAATGGCATGTCAGAGTTAATTAATCCTTTTGTAAAAGCCAATTCCCATAGGACTAAAATTTTAATAAGTGTTTATACAGCTCTTAATTAACTCTGATTTGGAGTAGATTTTTAAAAGGATGGCATTTTCCAATTTTCCCTTAAGAGTTTATGATTCACTGGCTTTGTACTTTCCCTCAATTTATCTATTTGCGTTGGTAGCTTAATGATTTACTTACATTACTAATGTACTGGGCTCATTATTTTAGGCATTATTTCATTGGAAATACATACTCTCAAGAAACATAAACTTTTAACAAGTCACAATAATTTTTCTAAATGTATCTTTAATTTTAATTATTAAAGTACTATATATTCATTGAAAAATTCAAATGTAGAAACAAAATAAAAAGTGAAAGTCCCTTAAACACACTAATACTTGTTCCAAGAAGTATCAAGTGTTAAGTTTGGTGTGTATCCTTCCAAGACTTTATAGATGATATGTGCATTCATAAATATATGTGACACACATTTTATAAGTGTGTGTGTGTGTGTGTTCTTTTGTTCTTTCATACATTAACTAAAGACCTATTATGTGCTAGGCATATAATACAAAGGTAAGCAAAATCAGACACAGCATCTGTCCTTGTGGAGCTTATAGTCTAGGATATTTGTGTATACGTACACACGTTTTAAAAATAAAAATAGAATCAGAAAAAGCCAGCAAAAGTACAGCACTTCAAGGGGAGGAGCACACCCTGAAGTGCAAACCCTTTATCTACAATGATAAGAACAGAGTTTTTAGAGGCTGGTAAAGGGAATTTGTCTGGACTTAGTTTGGTTTTGAGAAGCAGAGAAGAAAGGGCTGAAGACTGAGCAACAGATTAGTGAAGCAGTGGGGAGGAAAAGAGTCTTTGTTATGAGAAGCCCATAGCTGCCAATATCCACTGGCTGAGAAAATGTAGAGCCTATAAGAACTCACACACGCAACAACCTTAGATCTTAAGTAAAAATTTCTATTATCCTTGATCAAGGTCCTGATCTCCTCTCCACATGTATTATCTGCAAATAGAAGATTTAAAAATACCTCATTGCAATTAAAGATGTCATCAAGCAAAGCCAAGCAAAGCAAAACAAACAGCTACAGCAGTTTAAACACAAAGATACTACATGAAAATGGGGTGGAGGAAACAGGAAAAAAATGGCAGATGAAGAATTCTCACCAGAGAAATGTTGCTATACATAGACTAAAATTGTAACTATACATATCAGCATGAATTCAGTAATATTAAGTAATCATCTCTATAAAACAAGAATATAAAGTAGAAATGCTAGAACTCATTGAAGAATTGGTAGACAATAAAAGGAAATGGAATATGAGCTATTTCAGAAATATAGAAGGAAATAGAAAGAAAAAAATAAAGCCATCACAGAAATAAAGGTAAAACCGGAAGCAGCAAAAGGAAGTGGAAGCAGCAAAAGGGAAAATAGACACCACTGAATAAACAGTAAGAGACAGAAAACAGGAAAAACCAAGCAAGCAAAATGAAATGCAAATTGAAATTGATTGTAACATCTTCCTGGTTTCCTCATCAGTTAATGAATTCAATAAAATCCCTGATGTGTTCATCTAATATTCACAAGAGAATCATGGTTATATCTTTTTTTTCCCCTTGAGATGGAGCTTCCCTCTGTTACCCAGGTTGGAGTGCAGTGGAGGGATCTCTGCTTACTGTAATCTCAGCCTCCCAGGTTCAAGCAATTCTCCTGCCTCACCCTCCCAAGTAGCTGGGATTACAGGTGCCCACCACCACGCCCAGCTAACTTTGGTATTTTTAGTAGAGATGGGTTTCACCATGTTGTCCAAGCTGGTCTCCAACTCCTGACCTCAGGTGGTCTGCCCATCTTGGCCTCCCAAAGTGCTGAGATTACAGGCGTGAGCCACCTTGCCAGGCCATGGTTATATCTTAAAAGTACTGACTGAGATGTCAAATGGATACACTTGACAGAGGCAGGTAAATTGTGTTACTGGAGAAATGTAACTCATAGACTGTTTATATTAATCTTTTCTTGGCTTTCTGACTGAAATCAAAGTAGCAGCAGAACTTTGTTGAATCTCTGCCTCTTTTTTTCTACTGAGTTTATGTTTTGTTTTAGTTTCTGGTTTGTATATAGTAAGTTATATTCTTCCTTGGTAGCAGCAATGACTGGGAATGTGATTAAATGGTTTGACCATTTGGTGATCTTTGTAATTGGACTAATGGATTATCTAGTCACTTATGGGTGAGAAACAACAAATAATTTGTCTTTTTTTGTTGTTTTATTTGTTCATTTTGAGCTCGAATTAATCAGTAATTTCATGCCCACAGGGAAGGTGAATAATATCTGGACGGTTGTATTTCTGTGTTTACTCTTGACTTGTAGCTGAAATTATAGATCTGAATTCATAAGATTGCTTTATCACTCTCTATGTGTGTACAATTGAAAAAGGCTTTGACCTCACATTGTGTGAGTGTAAAATGTTTTCCTATCTCTGGGGATTATTAATAAATTATATTATAAAGTCTCCTAAATTAAAGGAGCTCCATTCTAATTGGTTTGTAGATATAAGAACTTACATACATATTTTTTTTAATTCCAAGAAGAAAAAGAAGTTGAACTTCTTTTTTTGAGACAGAGCTTGGCTCTTGTGCCCAGACTGGAGTGTAATGGTGCAATCTTGGCTAACTGCAACCTCTACCTCCCGGGTTCAAGCAATTCTACTGCCTCAGCCTTCCAAGTAGCTGGGATTACAGGTGTCCACCACCATGTCCAGCTAATTTTTTGTATTTTTAGTAGAGACAGGGTTTTGTCATGTTGGCCAGACTGGTCTCGAACTTCTGATCTCAGGTGATCCACTGCCTTGGCCTCCCAAAGTGCTGGAATTACAGGCGTGAGCCAATGCACCCAGCCAAAAGTCGAACTTTTAATACTAAAATGTGCAAAACTAAAAATATTTTAATAAAAAATTCTGCTAACTCTAACATTTTAAGAAACCAAATTTAAGGCAAATCTTTGGCAAATGAGATTACTTTAATAATTCTTGTTTAAATCAACAAACTGAAGAGACAACCCACAGAATGGGAGAAATGTTTGCAAACTACCTCTCTGACAAGGGATTTAATAAGCAGATACACACACACACACACACACACACACACACACACACACACACACAGAGCTCAAACAACTCTATAGGAAAAAATCTAATAATCTGATTTTTAAAATGAGCAAAGGATCTGAATAGACATTTCTCAAAATAGACATACAAATGGCAAACAGGCATATGAAAAGGTGTTTCACATCACTGATCATCAGAGAAATGCAAATCAAAACTACAATGAGATATGATCTCATCCCAGTTAAAATGGCTTATATTCAAAAGACAGGCAAAAACCAATGCTGGCGGTGATGTTGAAAAAGGGAATCCTTGTACACTGCTGGAGGAAACATAAATTAGTACAACCACTATGGAGAAGAATCAGCAATCCCACTCCTAGGTATATACTCAAAAGAAAGGAAATCAGTATATTGAAGACATATCTGCACTCCCATATGTATTGTAGCACTATTCACAATAGCCAAGATTTGGAAACAACCTCACTGTTCATCAACAGATGAATGGATAGAGAAAATGTGGTACATATACAAATGGAGCACCATTCAGCCATTAAAAAGAATGAGATCTAGTCATTTGCAACAATATGAATGGGACTGGAGATCATTGTGTTAAGTGAAATAAGCCAGGCACAGAAAGACAAACCTTGCATGTTCTCACTTATTTGTGGAAGCTAAAAATGAAGCCAACTTACCTCATGAAAATAGAAGGTAGAATGAAGGTTACCAGAAGCTGGGAAAGGTAGTGGGGGAGAAAGTGAAGATGAGTAATGTGTAAAAAATATAGAAAGAATGAACAGACCTAGTGTTTGCTAGCACAACAGGGTGACCTCAGTCAGTATTAACAATTGTACATTTAAAAATATCTAAAAGAGTATAATTGGATTGTTTGTAACCCAAAGGATAAATGTTTGACGTGATGGCTACCTCATATACCCTAATATAATCGTGCATGGCATGCCTGTATCAAAATGTCTCATGTAAACAATAAATATATATACCTATAATGTACCTACAAAAGTTAAAAACATTAAAAAATTTTTATTTAAAAGAGCTATGCCATTTTTAGTGATTTATTTGTGTAAAGTACAAAAGAAGCATACATTTTATTTTACTTGGGTCTGTTTTTCCTAAGTGTATACAGATTTACTCATCAAATAAGATGTTACTTATAATATTTAAGATTATGAAAAATGTAAATTTGTGTTCAACTGAAATTGAATCCCTGTTGACTTTTATTTCAGCAGTAATTACACTGTGTGGTATGTTAGATTTAAGATAATTTCCAATGTATCTAACTTAAAACACTGCATTGATATTCAGTTCATTAATGGATAATCATTGGATACCTACATAAATTTTAATTAAAATAAACTGCTTAAATATTAGTTACTAAGCATAGTTTTTTTTTTCACTCTGTCCCCCATGTTGGAGTGTGGTGGCACAATCATGGCTCACTGCAGCTACAACCTTCCAGGCTCAGTCAATCCTCCTGCCACAGCCTTCTGAGTAGCTGGGACTACAAGCATGTACCACTATTCCTGGCTAATTTGTTAAAAAATTTACAGAGACGGGGTCTTACTATGTTGCCCAGCCTGGTCTTGAACTCCTGGGCTCAAGCAATCCTCCCACCTTGGCCTCACTAAGCATAGTTTTAACTTTATATATTGTTGCTTTTTTTTTGGAGATGGGATCTCTCTCTGCCGCCCAGGCTGGAGTGCAGTGGTGCGATCTTGGCTCACTGCAACCTCTGCCTCCCAGGTGCAAGTGATTCTCCTGCCTCAGCCTCCCGAGTAGCTGAGATTACAGGTGTGTACCACCACACCCAGCTAATTTGTATTTTTAGTAGAGACAGGGTGTCACCGTGTTGGCCAGGCTGGTCTTGATCTCCTGACGTCATGATTCACTTGCCTCACCCTCCCAAAGTGCTGGGATTACAGGTGTGAGACACCATGCCCAGCCCCATATACTATTGCTTATTTTTATATGCTCTAAAGAGGTAATATCTTTGGGTCATGTTAATGGTTGTGTTCATTTTCCTCTTTAAAAGGGATGAGTGTGTACATAGAAAGTGCTACATGTGTTAATGAGCTCTGTTAATCTGCTATGATGTTTGTGAGAGATAGTTCTCAATTGCACCCCTCAAATTTTCTCTTTGAAATATGTATTATTTTGGTTAAAAGCTACAATTAAAACAAGTGGTTAAGATTATATTATGGGCAATAGTGACAAATGGGTACATGCTTCTGTTTTTAAAGGGAAAAGTAGTTTGTTCCTAAAATAGTAGTTCTCAAACTTCCTGTTCTCAGGACCTCTTCATACTCTGAAAATATTACTAAGGATTCCAAAGAGGTTTTCCACATGTATGTTGTAACTATCAATACTTGCCATATTATAAATTAAAACAGAAAACTTCAATATATTTATTGATTTGAATTGAGATGGAGCGGTTGCATGTTCATGTCAATTTTAATAAAAATAATTTTATCTTGAAAATAAGATTACTTCACATTTTTGCAAAGTTCCTTGATGCCCAACTTAATAGAAATAATTAGACTCTACTGTCTGCTTCTGCATTCAATCTATTACAGTATCACATGTCATAGTGTCTCTGGAAAACTACACATCTTATTATTATAAAAATAGTTTTGACCTGGAGGATGCTCTGAAAAATTGTCAGCTTGTTCCAGAACATCAAAGAGCATAATGAAGGACAAACTTGGAAAGTGAAATTGTTTTGCCCTGGTTTAAACCTGAGTCTGAAATAAAGCTATGCAATGTGCTAAAATTGTAGCAAAGTTATCTACATTTTGATGGGCTTGCTTCCTTAGTTTACCAATTAATACCTTCACCATAATACAAAACTTATTCTTTATCTTCTGTGTAATCTACCTAAATACCAGATTCTGTGTTTTACAAGAATTCTGAGCTTTATGTTGTCTTTTTATTTTTATTATTTAATGGAAAACTAGCAAAGAACAAAGTTTACTGACTCGTCAAAGAGCTGAAGTTCTTTAGAATTGTGTTGCCTCCTATGTTTGTTTGTTTGTTTATTTATTTATTTTTGAGATGGAATCTCACTCTGTCTCCCAGGCTAGACTGCAGTGGCATGATCTCAGCTCACTGCAATCTCCGCCTCCCAGGTTCAAGTGATTCTCCTACCTCAGCCTGCTGAGTATCGGGGATTGCAGGGGTGCGCCACCACACCCAGCTAATTTTTGTCTATTCAGTAGAGACGAGGTTTCACCATGTTGGCCAGGCTGGTCTCGAACTCCTGACCTCAGGTGATTAGCCTACCTCGGCCTCCAAGAGTACTGGGATTACAGGTGTGAACCACCGGACCCAGCCTTATGTTTAGTTTTAAATGTTTGTTACTTTATTTAGATAGGTAACCAAGTATTATTTATTGGGCACTCATGATCCTATTTATTTTTATTTTTAATTTGTATAAATGTAAAGGACACAAGTTCAGTTTTGTTACATGGATATATTAAGAAGTAGTGAACTCTGGGCATTTACTGTAACTCACTCAAATAATGTACATTGTACCCAAAATTTCTCATCCTTTAACCCCCTCAACACCATCTCACCCTTCCTAGTCTCCAGTGTCTATTACTCCATACTCTTGTGTCCATGTGCATACTTTATTTAGCTCCCACTTATGAGTGAGAACATACAGTATTCGACTTTCTGGTTCTGAGTTGTTTCACTTAAGCTAATGGCCTCAAGTTTCATCCACGTTACTACAAATGAACTGATTTCATTATACTTTTATGGCTGAGTACTATTTCATTGAGTATCTCTTCACTGCACATTTTCTTTGTCCAATCATCCATTGACAGACATGTAGGTTGATTCCATATCATTGCAACTGTGAATAGTGCTTCGATAAACATATGAGTGCTGGTATCTTTTTAATATACGATTTCTTTTTCTTTGGGTAGATACCCAGTAGTGGGGTTGCTGGACTGAAAAGTCATCAGAGAAATGCAAATTAAAACCACAATGAGATATCATCTTACACCACTCAGGATGGCCATTATTAAAATGTCAAAAAGTAACAGATGTTGGAAAAGATGCAGAGAAACGGGAATGCTTTATACTGTTGGTGGAAATGTCAATCATTAGAGCCTCCATGGACAACAGTGTGAAGATTTCTCAAAGAACTAAAGATAGAACTACCAGATCCTATTTTAATCAAGTGCCCAATTTGCCTCTAACGACTCTTGATTTTATCTTCCAAAAACTGAATCACAAATAGGGACTATTATGAACTACTGTACATCAAAAAATGAGATAAGTTAGATAAAATGACAAATTCCTAAAAGCACACAAATTATTAAATTGACTTTAGAAGAAACAGAAAATCTCAACAGACCTATAAAAAGGAAAGAGATTAAATTAGTAATTTAAAACCTCCCAATAAACAAAAGTCTAGGACCAGATGGCTTCACTGGTGAATCCTTCCAAACATTTAAAGAAGAATAAACACCGGTTCTCTTCAAACTCTTCCAAATAATGGAAGAGGAGAGAATACTTCCTAACTTCTTCTATGAAGCCAGCATTACCGTGATACTAAAGCCAAATGCAGACATCATAAGAAAAGAAAATTATAAACCAATATTCTTTATGGTTATCAATTTAAAAAAACTCCAACAAAATACTAGCAAACCAAATCTTACAGCATATTAAAGGATTATACACTCTGATTAGTTGTGATTTATCCTAAGAACAAAAAGGTGGTTCAACATAAGCAAATCAATTAATGTAATATACCACATTAATAGAAAAAAGGAAAAAGATCATATTCATTGATGCAGAAAAATCATGTGATAAAATCCAAAATATTTTAAAGATAAACTAGAAATATAAGGGAATATCCTCAACCTGAGGTGGGCATTAAAAAAAACTCCAGTTAACATTATACTCAATGTTGAAAGCTTACCCTTAAGATCAGGAACAAGAGAAGGATGCCCTCTCTCACTACTGCTGTTCAACATTATATAGGAAGTTCTAGCCAGATAAATTAGGCAACAAAAAGAAAAAAAAAGGCATCCAAATTGTAAAGAAAAAAATGTAACTCTCACTGTTCACAAATGACATGACCCTATGTATAGAAAATCCAAAAGAAACCACAGGAAAGCTACAAATTCGGCAAAGTTGAAGGCACATCATCATCACGCAAAAATCAATTGTGTTTCTATATATCAGCAATGAACAATCTAAAAAGGAAATTAAGAAAACAATTCATTTACGATAGTATTCAAAAGAATAAATTTAGCCAAGGAGGTGGAAGGCTTGTACAATGATTACTATAAAACACTGATGAGGCCGGGCGTGGTGGCTCACACCTGTAATCCCAACACTTTGGGAGGCCGAGGCAGGTGGATCACGAGGTCAGGAGTTCGAGACCAGCCTGACCAACATGTTGAAACCCCATCTCTATTACAAATATAAAAATCAGCTGGGCGTGGTGGCATGTGCCTGTAATCCCAGCTACTCAGGAGGCTGAGACAGGAGAATCGCTTTAACCCAGGAGGTCGAGGTTGCAGTGAGCTGAGATTACGCCATTGCACTCCAGCCTGGATGACAGAGTGAAACAAACAAATAAAAAAAAAAAACAGCAAAAAAACACCAATGAAAGACATTAAAGAAGACCTAAATAAATGAAAAGACAGCCCACATTTATGGATTAGAAGACTTAATATAGTTAAGATGTCAACACTTCAAAGTTTATATTACCCTAAGCAATCCCTGTCAAAATTCCACCAGTCTCTTTTTACAGAAATGAAAAAGTCAATTCTAAAATTTATATGGAATTGTAAGGTGCTCCAAAAGTTCAAAATGATCTTGAAAAAGAACAAAGTTAGAAGGCCAACACTTCTGTTTCAAAGCTTATTACAAAGCTACAGTAATAAAAACAGTGTGGTACTACCATAAGGATAGACATATAGACCAACAGAATAGAATTGAGAGTGAAGAAACAAACCCATACATCTGTGGCAGACTGATTTTCAACAAGGGTGTCAAGACCATTACATGGGCCAAAGAATAGTCTCTTTAGGCCGGGTGTGGTGGCTCATATCTGTAATCCTAGCACTTTGGGAGGCCAAGGCAGGTGGTTTACCTGACATCAGGAGTTTAAGACCATCCTGACCAACATGGTGAAACCTCGCCTCTACTAAAAATACAAAATTGTCCAGGCATAGTGGCGCATGCCTGTAATCCCAGCTACTTGAGAGGCTGAGATAGTAGAATCACTTGAACCTGGGAGGTGGAGGTTGTAGTGAGCCAAGATTGTGCCATTGCACTCCAGCCTGGGCAATGAGTGAAACTCCATCTCAAAACAAACAAACAAACAAAAAAGAATAGTCTCTTCAACAAATGATGTGGTGGCAACTGGACTTCCACAGGCTAAAGAATGAAGTCGGATGCCTACTACACCACTGAGTACAAAAATGAACTCAAAATGGATCAATGACCCAAACATATAAGCTAAAACCATAAAACTCTTGGAAGAATATATGGGAATAAATCTTCATGACTTTAGATTTGGCAAAGGATTCTTTAATGTAACATCAAAAGCACAAGCAACAAAAGAAAAGGTAGATAAATTGGACTTCATCAAAGTTAAAAACTTTTGTACATCAAAGGACATTTTCAAGAAAGTGAAAAGAAAACATACAGGAGAAAATATTTGCAAATCATATACTTGATAAGAGTTTAATATACAGAATATATAAAGAAATTCTAAAACTCAACACCAAAAAACAACCCAATTTTAAATATAGGCAAAGAACTTGAATAGACAAGTCCCTTCCCTCCCTCAAAGACAAAATACAAATAACCAGTAAGCACATGAAAAGATGCTCAACATCTTTAGTCATCAGAGAAATGCTAATCAAAACCATGAGATACTATTTTACTACTAGAATGTCTATAATAAAAAATGGAAAACAACAAGTGTTTGCAAGGAGGTGGAGAAATTAAGATACATTTGCTGGTGGGAATGTAAAATGGTGAGAACGGACTAATACAGTAAATCGGTACCAGTAGAGTGAGGTACTGCTATAAAGATACCCAAAAATGTGGAAGTGACTTTGGAACTGGGTAACAGGTAAGAGACTGGAACACTTTGGAGGGTTTACAAGACAGGAAGATCTGGGAAAGTGTGGAACTTCCTAGAGACTTGTTGAATGGTTTCGGCCAAAATGGTTATAGTGATATGAACAATGAAGCCCAGGCTGACATAGTCTCAGATGGAAATTAGAAACTTTTTGGGAACTTGAGCAAAGGTCACTCTTGCTATGTTTTAGCAAAGAGACTGGTGGCATTTGCCTCTGCCCTAGAGATCTGTGGAGTTATGAACTTGAGAGAGATGATCTGAAATTGAAACTTATGTTTAAAACAGAAGCAGAGCATAAAAGTTTGGAAAATTTCCAGCCTGACAATGCGACTGAAAAGAAAAACCCATTTACTGGGGAGAAATTCCAAGCTGGCTGCAGAAATTTGCATTTGTAAAGAGGGGCCCAGTGTTAATCACAAAGACAATAGGGAAAATGTCTCCAGAGCATGTCAGAGACCTTCAAGGCAGCTCCTCCCATCACAGGTCCAGAGGCCCAGGAAGTAAAAATGGTTTCCTGGGCCAGGCCCAGGGCTTCACTGCTTTGTGCAGTCTTGGGACTGCGACTTAGCCACATCCCAGCCATGGCTAAAAGGGGCCAACATACAGCTCAGGCCATTGCTTCAGAAGGTGCAAGCCCCAAGCCTTGGTGGCTTCCATGTGGTATTTGTGCCTGCAGGTGCACAGAAGTCAAGAATTGAGGTTTGGGAACTTCTACTTGGATTTCAGAGGATGTATGGAAACGAATGGGTGTCCATGGAGAAGTTTGCTGCAGGAGTGGAGTCCTCATGGAGAAACTCTGCTACGGCAGTGAGGAAGGGAAATGTGGGGTTGGAGCACCCACAGAGTCCCCACTGGGGCACTGCCTAGTTGAGCTGTGAGGGCCACCATCCACCAGACTCCAGAATGGTAGATCCACTGACAACTTGCACTGTGCACCCAGAAAAGCCATAGACACTCAACGCCATCCTGTGAAAGCAATCAGGAGCAGGACTGTACCCTACAAAGCCACAGGGGCAGAATTGCCCAAGACAATGGGAACCTACCTCTTGCATCAGCATGACCTGGATGTGAGAAATGGAGTCAAAGGAGATCATTTTGGAGCTTAAGGATTTGATGCCCTGCTGGATTTCAGACTTGCATGGGGCCTGTAGCCCCTTTGTTTTGACCAATTTCTCCCATTTGGAATGGGTATATTTACCCAATATCTGTACCCCCATTTTATCTAGGAAGTAACTAACTTGCTTTTTCTTTTACAGGTTCACTGGTGGAAGAGACTTGCCTTGTCTCAGATGAGATTTTGAACATGGACTTATGGGTTAATGCTGGAATGAATTAAGACTTTGGGGGACTGTTGGGATGGCATAATTGGTTTTGAAATGTGAAAGGCACATGAGATTTCGGAGGGTCTGGGATGGAATGATATGGTTAGGCTTTGCGTCCCCACCCAAATCTCATCTTGAATTGTAATCCCCATAATCCCCATTTGTCAAGGGAGAGGCTGGGTGGAGGTGACAGAATCAGGAGGACAGTTCCCTCATGCCCTTCTTATGACAGTCAGTTCTCATGAGATCTGATGGTTTTTTAAGGGGCTCTTCTCCTTTACTCGGCACTTCCTTCCTGTTACCTTGTGAAGAAGGTGCCTTGCTTCTCCTTTGCCTTCTGCCATGGTTATAAGTTTCCTGAGGCCTCCCCAGCCATGCTGAACTGTGAGTCAATTAAAACTCTTTCCTTTATAAATTGCGCAGTCTCAGGCAGTTCTTTTTATCAGTATGAAAATGGACTAATACACCATATAACAGAAGGGAATTTTGACACATGCTGTGACATGGATGAATCGTGAATACATTATGCTAAGTGAAATAAGCCAGTTACAAATATTGCACGATTCACTTAAAGGAACTATCTAGGGCTGGGCATGGTGGTTCACAACTATAATCCCAGCACTTAAGGAGGTCGAGGTGGGAGGATAGCTAGAGCCCAGGGATCAAGGCTGCAGTGAGCTATGATTGTGCCACTGCACCATCCTGGGCAACAGAGCAAAACCCCAACTCAAAAAAAAAAAAAAAAGAATAGAAAAGAAAAAGAAATATCTATAATATTCAAATTCAGAGAGGCAGTAAGCATATGAGAGGTTACCAGGGGCTGGAGAAAGGGGAAATGGGGAAGTTATTCTTTAGTGGGTGCAGAGTTTTTGCTTAGGATGATGAAAAATATTGAAAATAGATAGTGGTTATGGTTGTACACTTAAAAATGGTTAAAACAGCACATTTTATGTTATATATATTTTACCACAAAACTTTCATAAAATGATGTACTGTTCTCCATTAAAGAATTTTACCTTCCTTCATTCTGATATTGGTCACCTTAACTACAGCCATTAAATCTCTATGTTGTATAGACAGTTGAAAAAAAAACTAAAGATTGCTCGAAGGCTATATATAGACTATATACACAGATATATCTCTGTGTATGTAGTCTGTGTGTATATTTGAAAATATACTTAGACTTTATATATATATATATATATATATAGAGAGAGAGAGAGAGAGAGAGAGAGAGAGAAACCTTTATCTCTATCTCACTATATCTATCTATTACATCAACAGTCCAGTTGCATTCTGAAAAAAGAGGAAATTCATTTTTTTGGTGGACAGCATTCTGACATACTTTTTTATTTTTTATGTTTATTTTTGGAAACAGAGTCTTGCTCTGTTGCCCAGGGTGGAGTGCAGTGGCACAATCTTGGCACACTGCAAACTCTACTTGCGGGGTTCAAGCAATTCTCATCTCAGGTGCCCGAGTAGCTGGGATTATGGGCACATGCCACCATGTTTGGCTAGTTTTTGTATTTTTAGTAGAGTCAGAGTTTTGTCATGTTGGTAGGGTGGTCTTGAACTCCTGGCCTCATGTGATCCGCCCACCTTGGCCTCCCAAAGTGCTGGGATTACAGGCATGAGCCACTGCGACCGGTCTTGATATACTTGTTTAAAGAAAAGTCACGGAGGCAATGAACTTCACTCTGAGCACTACTTCAGCATTTTAAGTTCTAGTATGAGGTGTTTTTTTTTTTTTTTTTTTTTTTTTAAGATTGAGTTTAAATATAGTTGCCCAGGCTTGATTGCAATTGATTGATATTGGCTTACTGCCACCACTG
>CAUYLG010037226.1:0-80422 GCA_963573385.1 Cacajao melanocephalus | reverse complement strand
TTTATTTTTAAAAATAAAATTTTAAAAAAATTTATTATTTTAATTTCTAAAATAATACTTTTTTTAATTTTCAAAACTCAAAAACCAAAAAAAAAAAAAAAAAAAAAAAAAAATCCTGGGGCCGCATTCTTTGATTATAAGCAATAATATTGGGAAGTTTACATGAAAAAGAAGTCAGTCATTCCTAATTAGAAAATGATGAAAATAAGCTAGTTACCAAAGCTTTTGTGACATGGACAAAATGGTACATTCTTAGCCCTCAAATGGATCAAAGAAACTAAACATTCCGCTTAAGAGTTAAAGTATATACTCACTCATAAGCATACATATACACACACAATTTAAGGAAAGCAGAATAGAGCTAATAAAAATAACTTTAAAAATTAGAGAAAAGCAGCAGAATTAATGAGCAAATCTAAGAACCTGTGCTTTGCAAACAGAACAAAACACAGCAACGACAAAAACAAACTATAAGAAATTTTCCTGGAAAATCTAATCAAGAAGAAAATAAAAACAAATGAAAATAGAAAGATAAATTCATATAATTCTAGATGTGAAGATTTAAATAATTATAAAGCATTTTTTTTAGGACACAGGATTTCACTCTGTCCCCCAGGTTGGAGTGCAGTGATGCAATCATATCTTTCTGTAGCCTTGAATTCCTGGGCGTAAGCAGTTCTCCTATTTTGGTCTCCCAAAGTGCCAGGATTACAGCTGTGAGCCACTGTGCCAGGCTGCAAATATTACATAGCTGTATGTCAATATATTAGAAAATCTAAATGAAATAAAAGTTTTCTGGGAAAAGGAGCTAAATTCAAATGAACATTGAGAAAGAAAATAAGAAAGGTATCAGAGAACTTCTACCCCAGAGGGACTTTGGGTCTAGATTACTTTACTATTATTTAAAATTTATAAAAAACAGATCATTACCATGTTGTAGAACTTAGAAAAATATGAAAAACTACTGTTACAGTAATTTCACTTCGAAGAATCTTTGAAATTGGATTGTTACCAAAGTAACAATCCTAAATGTTTACATATCCAATAGTATTTATCACAACATTATTTGTAATAACTAAAAATGGGGGGGAGTGGAGAAATGTATATAAGCAGGAAAAAGGTTAATTATGATGCATTCAACATGTAAAATATCATGCAGTCACACAACTAGTGTTCATGACAAAATATTGAAGGACATGGGAACTTCATGAAATGAAATGAAATGAAAAAAATCAAAATGCCAATTATCAACTTCCTAACACAATACTCACAGGTTATGTCTGAGTAAAATCAGGGTAACTTTTGTTCTCCCTCCTATACATTGCTGCATTTTCCGTGTTTTCTTATTGAGCATTAATAATTAAAAAATCTTTTTTGAGGTAGAGTTTTACTTTGTCACCCAGGCTGGAGCACAGTGTTATGATCACAGCTCACTGAGGCCTAGACCTCTAGAGCTCAAGCAATCCTTCTGCTTCAGCCTCCAGAGTAGCTTGGACTACAGGTGCATGCCACCACACCCAGCTATTTTTTACATTTTTTTGTAGAAACAAAATCTCATTATTTTGCCCAGGCTGGTCTTGAACTGGGCTCAAGTGATCCTTAACCTCCCAAAGTTCTAGGATTACAGGCGTAAGCCACTGCACCTGGCCAGTAATTAAATATTTAAAAGTAATGAAATAATCTCCAAGACTCTCTGCTTTCCCAGCTGAAGGCACTGAAACAGATGAGCTCGAAAGTCCCATCTAGTGCAGAAATTATGTAATTTGTGTTATCTACCAGTTAAAATCATGACTGTTTCGTGCAGCTAATACACTAACCACATCTTCTTTTCAGGCAAACCTGGCCAAGCAGGAAGGCCGGTTAGCAGTTGCTAATACTGAGTTAGGGAAGGCACAAGCCCTGCTGGACGAGAAACAAGCTGAGCTGGATAAAGTACAGGCAAAATTTGATGCAGCAATGAATGAGAAAATGGTGAGATTACATATACAAAATTCCCCAAACAATGTACTGAAACTTTACACAAGTATGTGCTGTATTTAGAAATCAGGCAAATGGTTATGATGAAAAAGTGTTGGCCAACATGCTCACCTGTTCTGGATCTTTGGCGCTAAAAATTCTTTTTTGTGTTTTCGCTGCTCAAGTTGTACTGTCACTGATTTGAGGGTTAGAAAACTGAGTTTAAGATCCAGCACAGACATTTGTTAATTGTGTGGTTTAGGGCAATCTACCTAGCTCTGTCTGTAAAATGGGAATCCTAATATGACCTCTTGAGTTAGGTTGTAAGCAGTGGTGGTCTGGTAAATGTTCAATAATCTAGTGTGCCATGTGGGGAGAGGAAAGCCTGGATTTGTAATATTGGCTGATTTCTGTGGTGTAAATACTTTCATCACTGGCAATTTTAAACTACCAATGTAACGTCACTGTGCACAAATTTGGGAGAAGGCGCATGGCAACACACTATTGTATACTATTTCCACCATGCAGATACAATGGATTTAACCTCAAGAGCATAGAGAATATTAACATATGAATAATTAGGAAGTAAGCTTTTGTTATTTATTACCTTTGCTTTTAATATAAATTGTAAGCTTAGTTTAATTTTTAATAAAGCCTGTGTTTAACACCAGTTCACAAATACTCTAAAAATTTAACAATTGGCTCTTTTGTGTTGGTACAAGCCAGCTGCTGCATGCTACTGTTGTCTGGGATTTTTCTAGGAGAAAATACTTTGTAAATGGCAAAAGAACTCAGGATTATTATTGAATCCAAGACATCAAAATGGCAAATCTTACTGATTTGATTCTGTTTTGAAAATACTCAATAGAAGTACTATTTTAATATATCTGATTAAAAGATAAATTATGTGATTTGGATTCTGTCTTATAAAATTGTTTTCCTTGAAATTTCATAAGGTAAAATCACTATACTATGAATGATCAACATTTAATATGTGAAGTTTCATGCACACTATATTTTTAGATTATTTTGCAAATTAAGAAATTTCGCCATGTATTTTTATGTGTGAATATAATGGATATTTGTGTTAAGCACTTAAAAAGGTTTTTTGAGACATTCTCCCATTATGGCTGCAGGATTTGCTTAACGATGCCGACATGTGCCGGAAAAAGATGCAGGCAGCTTCCACTCTCATTGATGGGCTGAGTGGAGAAAAAGTCCGATGGACCCAGCAAAGTAAAGAATTCAAAGCTCAGATTAATAGGTGGGAATCTGGGTCTTCTTCATAATCACTCTTTCTTTGTGACATTAGAGACCATAAAGTCCATTTCTATGGTTAAATGCTTCCTCCTTCGTCTCCATATGTTCATCTCTGAATCCCATCATCTATGACAGTGCTTACAACTTAAATCATACACTCTCATGTGAAATACTCTAGAGAGGGAAGAAAATTTTGTGAAATATTTTACATCTCAGCTGTGGTTCAGCATTGTGGGTTTTCGGTATGAGAGTGCTTTTGGTATTGTTTAGATTTGCCAGAGCCATCTAGATGCTAACTCCAGTTCTCTATGCTTCACCTCAATGATTTTGAAAGTGTGGATCAATGGTTTGTCTTAAATGCAAGGCTAGCTTCTGCTGGTATCTGTTGGTGTCCTTAGAAAACAGAGAGGGGAATGAAAGAGGAGCAAGAAAATGGCAAAATAAATAAATAAAAAGGGAGAGGGAAGAAAAAATGGCTTAACACAAGACTGAAATCTGAACAAGACCAAGGCACAGGATGGGGGGAAGATACTTCCCTCACAGTACCAAGGCTCAGGACCTGTAGGCTTCAGGAGGACACCTTCTTTCTTGCTTCCTGACCACCCCACATGTGGCCACTCCCACCCACTTTTCGGGTTTTGGGCTCCACTTTGCATGGGTCTTTTCCATGCCTGGCAACCAAGCATTATGCAGGGGCAAAGAAGGATTTCACGCAGTAACAAAGCAAAACTGCACTGTGACCTCTCAAACAACTTAATGGAAGAGCTTAAAACATGCCAGGTGACTCACTTTGGGGAGGGGGCTGTGTGTTTTTTCTTTACAGACTTGTAGGTGATATTCTGCTGTGCACAGGATTCCTTTCCTACCTTGGCCCTTTCAATCAGATATTTAGGAACTATTTGCTTAAAGATCAGTGGGAGATGGAGTTGAGAGCACGGAAAATTCCTTTCACAGAAAACCTGAATCTTATTTCAATGTTGGTGGATCCTCCAACTGTAAGTTTTACCTTCCCCATAATATTTGAATTTCAATCTCACTTTATTTCTTACTTGCTAAGAAACCCAGGTTCACCTAAGTTTTTCTTTTTTCATTTAACTGGAAAGATTGTTTTGAAAGTGCTTAAGAGTTTTTAAAAAAGAATTTTCTTTGTGGTGTAAACGTCCCTTTGTGTTTTAAGTAATCTTGCTTCCAAATTAAGACCAATTGCATTGCTGTGTACTGAGAAGCAGCTTGGCCGTAGAGATCCCCACCCAGGCAGCACTGAAGGAATTAAGTAGCAGACACCCAGATAGAATAGCAAACTGGGACTCTCCAGGGGACCAACAGCCTTCCAAGCTGAGAGCCTCAGGATGCTGACAGCATTCCAGGCTGAGAGCCTCAAGCAGACTCTGACCCACACATTTATTCTCTCTGAACAGGTGATGATTATTAACAAACAGATGTTTGGCATTTTCTCATAACACAAAAATATACCAAGTAGGCAGCTGGTGCCTGCTTACCACTGATCACAGACAAACTAAAAAGTATTCTCCACGAGGCAGCCATGGGGACAGGGTCAGATGTCCCACGCTTAAAGAATTGTTTTAACCAGTGTATGATATTTATGTATTGTCCTAGCCAATTTAGAACGCCCTAAGTAGTTTTCTACTTGTGGGGGTGGTGGTGGGGCGGGGTGCGGTGGCTAGGTTTTCCTTGCCACTGTTCTTAGCAAACAATATATTTTATCATACACTCAGCATTTCTCAGCAATCATACACTCAGCATTTCTTAACAGCTATGAACTGAAAGATCATTTGAGAGTTATAGACTTGCTAATGCTGGGATCTTCTTATAACTCTTCATTATTTACACCACTCTTGTGAAGTCATACTCTCTTTCAAACATTTTAGGCAAATGTAGGCATGATCTATGCTTGTATTAACCTTATTTTTGTTTGCTATCTTTTTTAGTGTCTAATAACATAACACAATAGCATGTTCTGGTGACCCTAAGTAATAGCAAGTCCTTTTATACTAACCTTCCTTGCTGGGAATTTGATGCCACTGTCAATTTCCAGTATATCTTGCAGAGCTTCTGTGGTAATAAATGCTTTCCAGGCAATTTGTATTCATGAGTTGCTTTTCTGATTTGCAAATCTGCTCTCCAGTTGCTGTTTCCTTAGGGGATGCCAGGCTATTAATTTCATGTTATCTGTATTTAAAAGTTAAAAACTAATCTTTTCCAATTCAAACATTGTTAAATTCGCCCTCAGTGGGCACTGGTGAAGCAAAGTGGGCCAGAATATTCTTTATTAATTATGGCCTTTGGAGGTCCTGGGATAATTTAACAAAGGTGGAGGCTAGTTGGTTCATTGGATCTCTGATTATTTTATTTTATTTTATTTTAGAGACAAAGTCTTACTCTGTAGCCCAGACTGGAGTGCAGTGGTATGATCATAGCTCACTGCAGCCTTAAATTCCTGGGCTCAGGTGAACCCTCAGGCCTCCCAAAATGCTGGGATTTTAAGCATGAACCATTGTGCCGGGCCTGGTGATTTTATTGATCATGTGGCAGGAGGCTGACAATCCCCACTAAATTTGGAGAAGGAAATATTCACAAAAGTGTCATTGATGAGCTCTTGCCAATGTAATAACTCATCTAATTTATCTCCAACTATGCAATTACCCATGCACCATGTAGGCAGAACCAAAGGGCAGGAAAGGAAAGCAGTCAGGAGCTAATTGCTTGGGACTTTTCTTCTCTGACATCTCATTATATTTACTATGTCCATTAACTCCAAATCAGGTTTAAGATGCAATCAATTTACTATGTTTCCCCTAAGTATGAAAATACAATGTAAAGGGATAAACCTTGTCTTAGGTCATTATAGAAGGGATTCATTAGATTATAATTTGTTTCTTTAAAGTGAATGTTATTGGGTTCACATTGACAAGTTTGCTTTTTTCAAAGTACAACTTGCATAGTCTCAAAGAAAAAAAAAGTCCAAATTTTAAATTATTTTACTTTACGGAACTTTTAATTATTGAGAGCATTCCTGTTCTCCTTTGAACGGTGATATTAATTTCCTGTTGTTCAGATTGGTGAGTGGGGGCTGCAGGGATTACCAGGAGATGATCTCTCAATTCAGAATGGCATTATTGTGACAAAGGCCACTAGATACCCACTCCTCATAGACCCACAAACTCAAGGCAAAACTTGGATTAAATCAAAGGAAAAAGAAAACGATTTGCAGGTATGTAGCATTTGGTGCATGGGAAAGTAATCTTGAAATCATGAAACTTTTTCAAAATTTCAATTGAATCTGCAGTCATAAAGTTGTCATCTCCATTACAAATGTTTGCTAATTCATTCTTGAGTTTTGTAACAGCAGTTTGGGGCGACAGCTCGGATTCTTTTCTCTTTTGTACTATCTTTGGAGCCTCCCTCCCCCACTCTTTGTACACTTCCCTGAGACCATTGCTTTTGCTAATGTTGAATGTGGCTTTTGTTCTGGGCTTTGGGTCTGGGCTTATCGGAAAGTGGCAAACAGAACAGTGATCCCTCGGTTCAAGAGCTTTCATGTCAACCTTGTTCAGGTTCTTGGTGCTATGTAGCTTACTGAGTCCGTCTTTAGGGCTGGCGTCTAATAAGGTGTTAATTTTAAGGTGGGGATAGACAAGGGCAGGACTCTAACATTCCTGATTCCCTTAGGGATTCTGTTATTATTGATATTTTAATTCAACTACCAAGGTGGGATATTCAGTGTTTCCTAGACACTGTTCCCAGAGTTAACCTACTTGCTTATACTATTTCTACTAACCAAATGTCTTTCTCCAGCCTCCACTTATATCTCAGATAAAAATCAGCTATTCTTCAAAGTCCACATCCACCACTACCTCCATCAAGACTTTTCTGTGTGCCCAGCTCAATATAGCCTGTCCTGAATCCTTACAATGTCTTGTTTGCACTTCTGTTGTAGACTTAGAATTTGTCTTAAATTACTGTTCTTTGCACATTTATCTTTTACTTCTGTGGTACCATGAACTCCTTTTTGGCCGAGTTTTATTCATCTTTACATGTTCTGCACTGCTCTTTTTGAATAGGAATTCTGATATTTATTGAATTTAAGTGTATTAATCAAAGTGTGTCACCATTATGGGAAAAAAGAACCAGGAAAATCTTGTGGTCATCTTGATAGATTAAAAAAGAAAAAAAGCACAACTCCTGCCAATGAAAGCCACAATTAGAGAAATGAAAAAAAAAAAAAAAGGACTTGGTAAAATTCAATGCCCGTTCATGACAACATTCCCAGCAAACTGGGAGGGATCTTCCTTAATTAGATAAGGAGTTTCTTTTTACAAAAAGCCATAACAAACATCATATTTAGTGGTGGAATATTGAAAAATTTCCTCCTGAGATCAGTGCTTCTCATGCAAGTGGATACAGCCTAGTGCTGGGAAGCATACCTAAGTACCCTACCTCTTCAGTACTCCAGAACACAATATGTCAGTCTATGTTTGCTGAGAAAACCCAGGGAAATCCTAGAATGGACTAGGCAGTGTAAACAGAAGAGAAGAGAAGAGTTAAAAGAAGTAGTGTTCATTTCCACAGAGCTTCTTAGGAGCCACATTTTCAGAAGTGCACAAATGTGGTATACCAGAACACTTCTGTTCTTAGTTTCTGTAGCCAGGTCAACTATAACTTGTCCCTGGCCCCATTCCCCTTGGCTCCCCCGGCTGTCAATCTCCCTGCT
The DNA here is from genome assembly GCA_963573385.1 of Cacajao melanocephalus. Lineage (NCBI taxonomy): Eukaryota > Metazoa > Chordata > Mammalia > Primates > Pitheciidae > Cacajao > Cacajao melanocephalus. The sequence goes on along the minus strand of CAUYLG010037226.1, from coordinate 72,474 downwards.
CATCTTATTCCTGGAACCTTGCCTAGACATCCTTAGCTCAATGCATGCTCCTGTGTCACTTGGCCATGAATGTTGCTATTTTTTCTGATCATAGGTTTATCTCTCCATTTCAGGATTACATTCACTGATAGTTTTCAGTAATGTCCTTCCTGATGCAACCCAGTCCTAGGAACCTTCTTGAAGGAACAGAAATATGCCTGAGACCCTTGCTTATTTTAAAAACCATCTACTGCTGAGATGGAAATAGACCGAATTGTATTCTCCTTACTCAGACAGCATTATTTTCTGAGTATGTGGATAAGCACATGTACAAACACATGCAAACAAAAAAACAAAGCATGCTTTATATGCCCAGGGCTGTGCTCAACCTTGACAGCTTTGCCAAGGCTACCTTCAGTGCCATGTCCAGGACCTACAGCTCTGACTTATGGAATGAGAATGCATTACCAAGCCTCCCTATCAGGAATTCATTGGCCGCCTTGTAAAGACCCAATACCAGTCTTCGTGCAGGTGAATCAGGCTCTGGTGGTGGCTACCACAAAGTGTTTCACAAGAAAAATCAAGTGAAATAAACCCAAAATTATGATTCCAAAATATTATTTCAAGTTTATAAAAGACATTGAGGATGACTGAAGACAATTATCTCCTTACTTGGGAAAGAAATCACAAAAATAGAATTTACCTCTTGAGAAATAAAACAGGATATAAGCAAATTTAGTCTTGCTGGTGCTTTTCTTCACCTTGTTTATTCAGTTTGTTAAAGCTCTTTGTTTAGATTCATTTACTTTATTAACTATCGGAAGGCCTTTACAGCACATTATTTGAATAAAGAAAGCTATCCATCCAGGGAAACAACTTCCTTCATGTGCGAATCTTTTTTATTAATTTTTTTTTTTTGAGATGGAGTCTTGCTCTGTCATCCAGGCTGGAATGCAATGGTGCAATTTTGGCTCACTGCAACCTCCGCCTCCCAGGTTCAAGCGATTGAACCTGAGCCTCCTGAGTAGCTGGGATTACAGGCACGTGCCACCACGTCGAGCTAATTTTTGTATTTTTAGTAGAGACAGGGTTTCACCATGTTGGTCAGGCTGATCTCAAACTCCTGGGCTCATGATCCACCACCTTGGCCTACCAAAGTACTGAGATTACAAGTATGAGCCATCGTGCCTGGCCAATTTTTTTTTTTTAAGTTATTTCCTTTTTAATCAAAACAGGACAAAAGTAGGCTGATTTAATTTTTATATTTTATATCTCCTTTTTATCATAGTAATTGAGAGCTATATTTAATTCTATTCTCTTAATCACCTGTTGTCCCAGTGGATTCTTCCTTGTGTCTTATGGTCTGCACCCACAATAGCGTAAGGCATTAGTTGGATTCAGAAGATAGGATACAAAGAGTTGAGAAATGAGCCTTTGGGAATCTTCACAGTTAGGTGCGGGGAGGGATCCTAGGCGAAGTGAGAGTTTAAATCCAATGGGTTCATGCAGAGATCAACCAGTACAGTGTGTCTATTTTAACTCATAACAAACACATCAATTTAAACATGGAGGACCCAACCAGGAATTCAGAATTTTAGTTTTAAAAAAATGTAAGCATATATAAAGTGAATGTATAGTCTTTTAGGCTGACTTTATGGAAAGTATTAAATTCTTCCCAGTGCCAATAGGAGACAGAACACGTGGATAGACCCTCAGTGCGACTCAATATATCGTTTCTGATATTCTTATGTTGACTTTTTATCACTTATTCATCTTGTAGGGGTCTTGAAAAAATAAATGAATATCCAAATATGCAAGTTGCTTTGCTTTCTCTGAGCAATTATAGCTATGTAAGTTTGAAAGGATTAATCCTTGACTGTTCTCTTCCATCTGTCAGGAGCAGAACCCTGACATTCCATAAGAGCAATGCCCCTTGATGCTCCTCTTTTCATTAGAGAGACCCCATTACACATCCAGACTCCATTCAACAAAATCATGACTCACCATGTTTCAGAAATTAATTTTCGTGTGTTACTTTAATTTTTTAAGGTCAGGGTTCCTATATTACCCTTAAAATTCTTGGTTACCTGTCCAATAAATCTCTTGGTTTCCCTTAGCGATGGGCACATTCTTTGTAACACTGGTAAACCAACGAGGGTTCTTTCTGTTTAGGTGACATCTCTGAACCATAAATATTTCCGCACACACTTGGAGGACAGCCTTTCCTTGGGCCGACCCCTTCTCATTGAGGACATTCGTGAAGAGCTGGATCCAGCCTTGGATAATGTATTAGAAAAGAATTTTATTAAATCTGGCACCACTTTCAAGGTGAGCTTTGTTAAAAAAAAAAAAAAAATTAAAAAAAGAAAGAAAAGAACAATGGTGACATCTACTTATCTTTTTGAGCATAGCAGCAAATGCAATTTCCTTTAGGCAGTAGTATTTGTACATTGGAAAAAAAAATTTCCAAACTGATATATCAGTGTTTCCTTTCATTTTTTATAGTATATAAAAATTACTGGTGGGGGGGCAATATTTTGATAAGAGTAGTCATTTGGCTGAAACTAAATAACATTAAGGAAACACATTGTCTGGTTTTAATATATTAGTGCAATACACAATACATATATGTTTAAGCAACTCTTGATACCGGTTTTGCAAGCCATATATGTATACATTTTAACAAAATAACCTGGATTTCTTCCCTGGAGAAAATGATATTTTAATGAAGTCTATAGAGATTGATTTGTTCATTTATCTCTTTATTTTCAGTCTAAACTCATTGACTTTGTTGTAAGCTGTGGAATATTGTTCTTAGTTGTTTCTGATAACATGAATTGTTTTCAATATGTATAAGGGTTTCATTTTTAATTGGTGTCATTCTCTACCTTTCGGCTTCTTTGGCTTCATAACAGCATTTCTGATTGGGTGTTTTTCACTTTGGACAACTTAATTTCATGAATATCATTGAGTAAGTAAAGAATGAATATTTTCTCATTAGACTAAGACAGATTTATTCAGAAAAATTTTCTTCATAATGGAAATCTTTTATATGCCATATTTTAAATAATTCATTCAGCCAAGGTTTATGGAGCAGCCAATATATACTTAAGCCTTTATGAGTTTATAGGGGGAAAAATGAACAAAATCCAGTTAGCATTCTGAAGGTTAGCATCAGTCTATGAGATTAGAGAGTAGAATTTCTCTTTTTCATAAAAAGGAGCTAAGCACAAAATTTTGGTGATTTGCTTGGATATTATGGACTCATTCACAATTTTAAACTGCATTTAAAACATATTTACTCTATAAATAAAGAATGTGTATAGTTAAACTGTACAATGTGATAATTTGGTATACATATACATTGTACGATGATTCCCACAATCAAATTAATTAACACATCCATCACCATGCATGCTGTACCTTAGATGCCTGGAACTTGTTCATCTTATAATGGAAAGTTTGTACCCTTTGACCAGTGTCTCCCCATTTCTTCCATCCCCTATCCCTCTGGCAACCATTGTTCTATTCTCTGCTTCTATGAGTCTGACTTTTTCATTTCTACATGTGAGATCATATAGTATTTATCTGTGTCTGACTTATCTTTTATGCCATATTTAATATGCCAAAGGAGGTTGTAGAATCACTATTCCTGAAGGTCTTTTTAAAGAGCCTAGATTTTTATCTGTAATGTGAAGGCATAATGCCTTACGATGTGATGGTGGCCTTAGTGATGTTTTCAATCACATGCAGAATTAAGATTAATCAGAGATTTAAGTCATTTAAAAATTTTATGATGCCACCTGATTTTTAGATAGCAAAAAACATTTCTTTTTCAACATGCTGCAAATAGCAGTGTTTAAGGTAAATGTTACCTTTTTGAAAAAAGTTGGGATTGTTCTTTGAAAATTACATTAACTTTTTCTGTTGTCAAACATGCCTCGGATATATCTATGAAATTCAAAAAATAAAATTTGTAGAAACACAGCAAATTTCCACAGTAGGAAACAATTTTCTTAACTGGGGGAAAAATAGCTATACTACAAACAATTGATGGGAGTGATAAGTACTTGCTAAAATTTTAAAGTCAAATCTTAGTTGTGCCTAAGTTATCCTTTATTCACCATTTGTTTTGGATAACTTTTTCATTTGATTTGCTTGGTATCATTGCTAAAAACGTCTCCAGGCAGGACTACAATTCTAAATTCTTCTAAATTGAATAGGCTTTATTATTTGAGATCAGTGATTAAAATTTTGTAACTTTTCCTTCCCAATTTATTCAAGCTTCACAGCACTGACAGGCAAATTCTTTCCTAAACTGAACCCAAGTTCCTTTCCCTGTCCTTTAAGCTGTTTTTAATTTTATTTGTGAATTTATATAGGTGAAAGTTGGTGATAAGGAATGTGATATCATGGATACATTTAAACTGTACATTACTACAAAGTTACCAAACCCTGCCTTTACCCCAGAGATTAATGCTAAAACTTCAGTCATTGATTTCACTGTTACAATGAAAGGACTTGAGAATCAGTTACTAAGAAGAGTCATTCTAACAGAAAAACAGGTAATCTCTCTCTCAAGGTAAAGAATTTCTACTTCTAATAAATACCTAGAATGTATTGAGAAATTGCAAAGTACGTGAAAAAGAAAAAAATTTTAAAAATCATATTCACCCTTGTTAACATAGATATTTCTTTTGCAGCCTTAATTCTTGTCGGGAAATCATATTACTCATCTTCTCTCCTACAACCAAACACACACACACACACACACACACCCCTCTCTTTCTACTTCTGTCTTTAAACCTTTAGGCATACTGACTCTCATATCTATAGTCCTTGTCTTGGGGACACCTGAAAAATTCAATAAAACAATGATTTAGAGAAAAAGAAATTGCTCTGAATGGCTCTTATTTCCACTGTAGTAGATTCAACTACTACAATCCAATAATCTAATGATATAGGGAGCCATACCTTTATTTTTAATTAAATGAAATTTGCACTAAAGCAAGAAATTAAGTCTAACTGAGGGTTCTAATAAAATGAAGAACAACTTAGGACTGGAAGATTTTAAGAGACTGATACACGATTAAACTAATTTTTAAGTTGAAGCTCAGAAAACATTGTTTTATGCATAAAATATAATTGCATAAAAATATAATTTTATGTATCTGCATTATAAAGTACATTTGCATAAAATATGAGAAAGTTTATATCTGTTTAAAGGTAATTAATTTTAGAATTAAAGATTCAAGGCAAAGGCAAGGTTAGAAATAATTAGAGCGGCGAGGCATGAAGTGGATGGGTGAGAAAAAGGATGACAAGAGAGGAAAACAGACAGAGGAGAGAAAGGAGGAGGTGTGAATCCAGGGTCCCAAACACAGGAAAGACATCCAAGAAAGGAGAGGGAAATGATACAGACACCAAAGAAACAGACTCAGTGAAAGGCAACATCCTACCTGGCTCATAGACAGTTCACCTTAGGCACAGGCCCTTGAAAGGTGGCCGGTCTGGTGGAGTGAAAAGGGCACAGTCCTATCTTTGACTCTCTTTGTTGTTTGATCTTACTTTCCAACAAACCTGGGGCTTATGCAGTCCAGGAAGGGAATCTGTTCCTCTTCCACAGCCAGGCAGGATGGCCCTGGCCTGGCAATTCACTGTTCCCATCGTCTCTCAGGATCACATGCTGCTAACTTTTGACAGTTAGTCCTTTGTGGTGTAATTGGTGCTGCTGGTTTATTTTGAGATGATTCCTCGCTGGTCTAGATCTCCATGCAGGCTGCACTAACCTCCAGAAGTCAAGCACCTCCACTGTCTAAAGGTCCCCAGAGCTCCTCATACCCACTCTTCTTATTCCCTAGCTTCCTCTTCAGGAGATGTGCTAAGATACACATAGCAACCTTGCTAGAGAAAAAAAATGCACATTTAATATGCAGGAGGGTCTTCTAAACATTATATTAACCCTCATAACAATCCTACTATTACACCCACATTTTTACAGATGAGCAAATGAACCAAAGAAAATAAGGGTCTTCATCTATAATAGCACATGGACTTTGCAGCCTGTCAAGCCTCCTAGATAAATTTTACCGGTCCTGCTATGAAGTTTAGCAGGAGTCCACTGTGCTATGATGTGTATTTTTCCATATCATAGAGAAAAGGAAGCTAACATGATTTCATTTTGTCCATGTATTCCTATACTGCCACCCAGGGGTGACCATTTTAATGGAAATGATTAACTCTTAATTTTCCTGCAAATAGAGCCACACTCTTCATTACCCCATCAAATCCTGCCACCCTGTAAGTACAATGGCAATAATACTAGTCTTGGAGTTGGAGGACAAAGGTAGTAGGCTGTTATAACATATGGCTAAGCTAGTTAGTTACTGGCAGAGACTGGCCTAATACCCTTGTTATTTACAGTTCCTATTTCTGGGTCCCTTAGCTTTCTCAAATGTAAAATAAAGAAATTGGACTAAATTCAACACATTTCAGTTTGACAAATATTTATTGGGTTGAGTTTCTTCTCCACAAAGCCTCAAGATAAGTACTGTCAATAATACAAAAATAAATAGGACAAGTTTATGCATCTGCCTTCTAGATGCATAAACTATAGTTGAAGGGAAATAACCTACTGATAGATTGTGATACAAACTATATTAGAAGCTGGGTGTGGTGGCTCATGCCTGTAATCCACTTTGGGAGGCCGAGGTGGGTGGCTTATCTGAAATCAAGAGTTCAAAACCAGACTGGCCAACAACGGTGAAACCCCATCTCTACTAAAAATACAAAAATTAGCTGGGTGTGGTGGTGCATGCCTATCGTCCAAGCTACCCATGAGGGGGAGGCAGGAGAATTGCTTGAGCCTGGGAGCCGGAGATTGCCGTGAGCATAGATCACGCCACTGCACTCCAGCCTGGGCAGCAGAGGGAAACTCCATCTCAAAACAAACAAACAAATAAACAAAAAAACCTAAAAAAACAAAACAAACCATATTAGATGTACAGATAAAGGCTGTGCTGTGGCTTTTGATTGACTGGTCCAGGAAGACTTTCTGAAAATGGTGAAATTTCTGAAACAGTTTTCCAGAAACCTTCCCAAATAAGAAGTTTTAAAACAGCTTCTTTTAACATAATTCGAAGTGCAACATGTGATTCTGTATAGGATCAGACAAAAACTGTTGTAAGAATATTATTGAGAACAGTATCAGTGTTAAATTTCCTGAATGTGAATATTGGACTATGCTTATGTAAGAGAATGACCTGGTTCTTCAGAGATTTGCTGAAGTGTTTAGGGGTAAAAGGACATGACATCCACAAGTGATTCAGCAGAAATAATAATAATAACAACAGCAATAATGACAATATTAAGTATTGTATAGAGAGAGAGTGATAAAGCAAAATGTTATTTGGTGAATCTAGGTGAAGGCTATATGAAAGTTCCTTGTGCTAGTCTTGCAAATTTTTTGAATGCTTGAATTTTTTGCAAAATATAATTTTCAAAGTATATCATTTTATGCAAGAAAAAAATACCCTGTAAACATTCAAGTTTGCACCTCTGTAGAAGGAGACACAAATAAAATGGAAAATGGGTTTGTATTGACAACTGGCTGTGCCAAACCAGGTACCTGGTGTTCCCGTAGGCAGGGTCCAGGCAAAGAGCTCACATTTAATCTGGGTAACTCCTTGGTTTCTTGGTATCAGTGCCTTTTTGTTTCAACTTGTTCTGAATGCAAATAAAGATAGCATTTCTTACAGAAGCAGTATGGAAACAGGGCCAAGAGAACAGGACATGCTATTTATAAACTTAAAGCTGGCAAGAGAGCTTGGGGTAATTGGGCAAAATTATTTAGTAGAATTGTCTCATGCCTGCCAGTATAAGTGCTGTGAAACCTTAATGACAGTGGGCATAATTAAAAAAAAATTTCCACAGAAACAAAAATATGGATATAGATTTGGCTAATGGTAGTAATTTCTTCTGTCATTCAAAAGGTACTTTGGTTTGAACTTTTGAAATTGTTAATAAACACTAGTGAGTTGGATTTGCTGTAATAACTTGTAATTGTAGTTCCAATGTTATTTTTTGTTTTTTAATGACAGGAGTTAGAGTCTGAAAGGGTTAAACTTTTGGAGGATGTTACTTTTAATAAGCGGAAGATGAAAGAACTTGAAGATAATCTTCTCTATAAATTAAGTGCCACAAAAGGTATTGTGTTATTAAGAAGTAATAAAATAATGGATTCTAAATAAGGATTTCATTTACACTCTTTTCAATGCCCTCATGACTATAGATGTTAGGAAATAGTCATGTTATCAATGCAAAAACAAGCAAAGGCAATTTCCATCTGGACATTAAAGAGGGGAGGCAGAGAATCTGATTTTTGAATTAGCAAATAGAGAGTGCATCTGAGAATAACACAATTTTCTTGATATAATTGCTCTCTCCTGAGAAAAATGAGGGCTCCTGATAGAGCTAGGTAACTCACTATAGGTTAATTTGCTTGCCCCAAAGAAACTAATGTGCTCAATCTATTTTTTTTTTTTAGATTGACTCTTTCATTTGACATTGAAATGCAGTTACTGCAGTGGGTTATGACACATGTAATCTGCATCAGAGGAGCTTGGGTACCAATGGCCCAGATTACCCTCGACTTGGCTTGACCTCCCATTTTTGATGGCAAAGATAGGTTCTCCTCTGGGCAGCCAAATAATCATGTCACACCCCAATTTGAGGATGTACTCTCTCTGCAGTAGATAAAAAGAAAATTTTATCCAAAGAAAATTAAAATAAACAAATATATTGTTCTATAGCAGGCAAATCACAGCAACCTGAACAACCTGAATTCTGCTACCTTATTAGCAGTGAATGAGTACTTCCCAACTGCACCTTAATCCCGGAATGTTTTTTAAACAAGTCTGATCTACTAGAAATACCCTACCTTTATGGTGAGCTCAGTGAAAAGTCCTTTTATCTGCCGACTTGCACTGCTCCTGCTAGTGAAGTTGTCTGGATGAAGACCTCTTTCCTTGAGGTTAATCCCGAGTTAGACTTCCACATTAGACACAGCATGCCCGTCAGAGTAACTCAGCCCTTCCTCCAGCACTCGTCTGCCATCCAGAACTCTATGGTAGGCCAGAGTGCTGCTGTTTGCAGATATGGGGACTGTTAGCTCGGTACATCCAAAGTGTCTCCTTAGATTTTCATTTTAAAGCCAACTTCATTGTCATAAACATGCACTATTTCGATTACAAACAATAATGAAAGGCAAAACTAAAAATTTGGGTTTCTCTTCCTGGTGAGACATTTTCACTGTACCTCAATTTGCTCTTGTTAGGGACAGAGGGATAAGAGTTTTCTGTAGCAATGACTATTCTACTAAAGCTGTGTGAGGAACGAATGTACCATTCCACTACCAGCAAGTCAGCCCATGTGTGAAGTGTTCAGGTCAGCTCACACCCTGAGACAAGTGGAGTGGACAAGCTGTGACACTTTGAGACAAGCCACCAAGATGACAATGGGGGAAAAGCCTATCACACAGGGAACAGCAGAGACCGCTGGAGACACGATCATTGTCTTGAGACATGCGAAGACCCAATCAAATGGGTCTTTTGCTTTTTTGCAGATGTTTAGGCAGAGCGGGGGACACTGTGTCAGTGGGCATGTTTAGAAGAATTCAGGCATTGGGTGGTAGTTGGACTAGAAGCTTTTTGGTGTCTTAAGATTCTACTGTACTGGTAGTCTTTCCGACTTTGGAGACATCAAGTTGAAAACTAACAGTATTTTTTTTCCAAAGAGATGTGTCTTTCTTTGCAACTTTTCCATCTGTGTACTGAAGTTTTCCTGTTTTGAATTTTAGGCTCATTGGTAGATGACGAATCTCTCATTGGTGTCCTTCGAACTACCAAGCAGACAGCAGCCGAGGTAAGTGAAAAGTTGCATGTGGCTGCAGAGACTGAGATCAAGATCAACACGGCTCAGGAGGAGTTCCGGCCTGCAGCCACCCGTGGAAGCATCCTCTACTTCCTCATCACAGAGATGAGCATGGTCAACATCATGTATCAGACATCGCTGGCCCAGTTCTTGAAGTTATTTGACCAGTCCATGGCCAGGTGAGTCCTCATTACCTTCACCCAAAAGTGGTAACTTAGAAGTTTGCTTGTATTTCTACTCTTTTAGAAATTGCTTTCTCACTATTCACAATAGCAAGACATGGAATCAACTTACATGCCCATCAACAGTAAAGTGGATAGAGAAAAGGTGGTGCATGTACAACATGGGACACTATGCAGCCATAAAAAGGAATGAGCTCACGTCCTTTGCGGAAACATGGATGGAGCCGAGGGCCATTATCCCTAGCAAACTGACACAGGAATGAAAAACCAAATACCACATGCTCTCACTTATAAGTGGGAACTAAATGCTCTGAACACATGAACACATAGAGGGGAACAACAGACACTGTGGACTCTCAGAGGGTGGAGGGTGGGAGGAGGGAGAGGATCAAGAAAAATAACTAATGGGTACTAGGCTTAATACCTGGGAGATGAAATAATCTGTGCAACAAACCCCCATGACGTAGGTTTACCTATGTAACAAACCTGCATGTATACCCCTGAACATAAAAGTTTTTTTAAAAAAGAAATTACCTGTTGCTTCCTTGATTTTTAAAATGTATTGCAGATCTGAAAAGTCACCACTACCTCAAAAGAGAATTACAAATATTATTGAGTATCTGACATATGAAGTTTTTACATACTCTGTCAGAGGCCTATATGAAAACCACAAATTCCTGTTTGTACTCCTCATGACCTTAAAGATTGACCTTCAGAGAGGGACAGTTAAGCACAGAGAATTTCAAGCTCTGATTAAAGGTAAAGTGTGTGGGATACAGATGTGATGTGTGGAGGATGTTGATTTTGATATGCTCTTTGATATACCGTAAACCCATTTCTGTGATACCATAGGGAAATGATGTTCCAATAAAAGTTTAATTAAGTGTTATTATTTTTAATACCTCTTTTCTGTTTTTCATTCATTTTGCCCTGGTTACTTAAGATTCAGATCTGCACCAACTCTGTGATTTTTAGTGATATAATTTTATTCAGTTTATTCACTGCTGCCCATGCGTAGGAGAATCGATTGCCAAAGTGAGGAAAAGTGATGCCAGTGATGGCTTTCTTTAGCAGGAGAGCCACTCCTTCAGCAAGGGAGTATAATGATTTTTCAGACTGCAAGAAAAGGCTCGCTTGTGTTTCATATTTGAAGTTAATCCTATTAATTGCATATCTCCATGTTAAAGGTGTAATTATGAAGACGAATGGAATTTTCATTTCGGTTTAGTTACACAAGTATTTACTGAGCACATGCTATGCAAACCCACCACACTAGCTTTGGGCATATAAGAATAAACCAGATATTGCTTGAAAAGAATTAATAGCCTCATAATGGGGATAAAGATAATTTAAAAATCACTCCAAAATGGCTAGGCGCGGTGGCTTATGCCTGTAATCCCAGCCCTTTGGGAGGCCGAGGTGGGCGGATCACGAGGTCAAGAGATAGAGACCATCCTGGCCAACATGGTGAAACCCTGTCTCTACTAAAAATACAAAAATTAGCTGGGTGTGGTGGTGTGCCTGTATTCCCAGCTACTCGGGAGGCTGAGACAGGAGAATCACTTGAACCTAGGAGATGGAGGTTGCAGTGAGCCGAGATCTTGGCACTGCATTCTAGCCTGGCAACAGAGCGAGACTCCTTCTCAAAACAAACAAAACCATGCCAAAGTAAGGCAGAATCACCTGCTATAAGAGAGCTAAGATGCAAAGGAGGGAGGGATTACATGTGGTTGGTGAAATAAAAAAAGTTTCTTGAAAATATACCTTTGTGGTTTAAGCTATGAATTTTTAAGTATCTGATACATGATACTTTTATCAGTTTACAGTTTAAGTATCATACTTTTACAGTTTAAGTATCTGATACATGATAAAATGTTTCAATCTTTTTCTTGTGTTTTTGCTCTATATGATTTAAGCAATTATATTCTGGCTCCCCATACCCCAAAAAGAAAGTGGCATTTGAGGTGGACCTTGAAGAGGTAGATATGAGGAAAACATTCCATGGTGAAATGGAACAGTATGAAAAAGGGAATGAGTGGAGTACATCTGAGTTGTAGGAAACAGTCTGGTTTTGTTAAAATGAAAGGTGGATATGGAGGCATACTGAGAAATAGAGCTGGACATGTAAACTGGTGACATACTGTGGAGAGCCTGGATTCCTATAGGAAGGATTTTCTAGATCTGGTAAAAACGGAATTGTGTAAGGTGGTGATGTGATCATTACGGTCATTTAGGAAGATGAACTTGGCACACGTGTAAGGATCAAAGAAAAGAGGTTCAAGGGAGTCTCTTTTAATCTTCCCAACTGCAGGAATGCATTCCCAACCTAGGGTAAAGGCAGTGGGAATATACAGGGAGATAAGGATATGAGAGATAGGGAGGTAAAATGGCAAAACCGAAGCACACAAGAGCCAAGAGAGCAGGCAGAAATGAGTCTAAGATTTCTAGTCTATGCAGAGATTTCTGGTCTGGTTGGTTGGAAAAGGAGCTGGTTTGAGGAGGGATGGAGTGGGGGATTGCTGGATGTGATTTTAGGACGTATTTAGGCAGAATAGGCCAAAAACATTCCCAAAATTTCAGTGACTTAACACCACCAAGGTGTACTTCTCATTCATGTCACCTCTCCAACATGCTATTAGAGTTACTCAGAAATCCAAATTGCTTCCATAACTACTATGGCAGAGGGGCAAGAATGTGGCAGACTGTGCACTGGCCCTTAAAAGTTACCCCATGAGTGACACATGTCACTTACGCTCCTATTTCCTTAGCCAAGCAAGACACACAGCCACATCTAACTTCAGAAAGAGCAGGGAAATGCAATTCCCCATGTGTTTGAAAGGCGAGGAAACAGGTTTGTGATCAGCTGTGATGACTACAGACATGCGAAATTTGAGCTATCCAGAAAACAATTAGAAAAGATAACCTAGATGGTCTGAGAGAAGTCAGGCAGTTACAAAGATGGGGCACTGAAATAACAACCAAAGCCATGGGAATGAAAGATAATCTAAGGGGAAAATGTCGAGTATTTCCAACCTACAAGGTAATGGAACCTGCCACACTTTGTCCTCTGCAACCTATTTATAATAAACAGGCAGTCACCTGTTACTTCTTACTCTTTCTGTACTTCATTTAATTCCTTCCTCAGATTCAGTTTAGATTACCCACTGCGGAAACTTTGCAAATTGTTTTGTATAATCTCTGAAATTTCTTCCTGTGCCTTTTTCGTGAACACAGGTTTTATTTCTGGTAGTTCAAAGGAAGTTTAAATGTATCATCTAGTTCATACTTTTTCGCAGGTCTAATGCTCTTGGGGAAGTTGGTGTCTTAAGGCAGTGTGGTACGGTACAAGGAACACTATCTGGGTGAGGAGGAGGCACTACCGAGAGTGTCCGGATGTATGAGGTTTTGGTCTTGGGGATGTTTAAGTAAAATAAGTGAATTTACCCAATCTGGAAACCTACTTTACCTCATTTCAAAAATCTTTAAGCCCTCATTTGGACTTGGGCGACAGCCCTGGTGTTGTAGGACACTGGGCAGAGGGGTAGGGGGGCACTGAAGCACACTGGAATCCAGGCAGCAGTGGCAGCAAAATGGCCCCCACAATTTCGGGAGCCCTCTATCTATGCACTATGGTCTGAATGTTTGTGTCCCCTCAAAATTCATCTGTTGAAATCTTATCCCCCAAGGTGGTGATATTATGAGGCCTTTGGAAGGTGACTAGGTCATGAGGGTAGAGCTCTCATGAATGGGATTGGTGCCTTTAGGAAAGAGGCCCGAGGGAGCTGATTCCCCCCTCCACCACATCAGGACTCAGTGAAAGGAGCCAGCTGTGCACCACTGAATGGACCCTCACCAGACAGTGAATTTGCCGGGGTCTTGATCTTAGTTTCCCAGCCTCCGGAGCTGTGGAAAATAAATTTCTGTTGTTTATAAGCCACCCAGCCTATGGTATTTTGTGATAGTGGCTGAATGAACTAAGATACTGTGCAATACGAGTGGAGGCGAAGTATACTTTTGAAGCTTTCCTTATTGGTGAGCTGACTTTGCTTCCTGAATGCCATCTGCTAATAAATATGGCCCCTGGGAAGGAGGCACATATGACATAGAAAGAAAGAAGTGGGAAACCTGGTGCCTTGGTCCACAGTGGATGGTGGGAAGGAAAAAGGAGGTCAGAGATAGAAAGAGGAGATCAGGTGCAAGATCTTATCTCTTCCTTGCCTCCTGAGGCATGGGAGTAGAGGAGAGTGCTGGAGAAACTTCCACATAGGAGATACCCCTGCATTCTGCCCAGTGCCACACCCACCATGGAAGCAGGGAAGTGGCTAGACTGGTGAGCCTGAGGTTTGGCAAGTATGAAAGTGGTGACATTCAAGTGTTGAGAGGGCTGGCACGCAGCAGAGACTGGAAGTCAAACCAAAAAGCTGTAGAGAAAGAGAACTTTATACCTGGAGACAAAGGACCAAAGCCAGGTGCTGGAGCAGTGGATTGCAGCCCAGGGCCCCGGCAGGTCAGATAACACTTGTCGTAGCTCAGAGGATACAGTACAGGGACCCAGCCTGCAACTGAGGCATGTGGAGCCTGGAGAGTAGCCTGCAGACCTGAGGTGTGCTTCCACTAAGACATAATCCCACCCTGTCTCTCCTCTCCCACCCACCAACCAGTCAGACGAGAGCTACTACCCAAAAGAGACTGGGTTATTGAAAGAGGGTGGGTAAATCAGAGGACTGAGAAGCATGGCAACACAGCGGGGAGGGAATTCGTTGGGGAGGATTAGATTTGTTACAGAAAAATAAGGCTGAACACATGGGTTGTGGTGTGAGCACATTTGTGACCGCATTTTATAAAACTGGAGTCAGGGAGAATTATATTGTATATGGCCAGAATAGCCAGCAAGAGGAGTTTATATTTAATTTAGTTGTCAGTAGGGAGCCATCGAACATTTTATGAGCAGGGATGTGGCATGAACAGAGCAGTGCTTTAAGAAGATTAATTTGGGATTGTATGTTAGGTTGATTGACAGCAGTACTATTGGCTCAGCAATAAAAGTTTTTCCTTTTAAGCAAAAAGGTTTATTATAAAATTTGTTTTAGTTTTGAACTAGCTTACATTTTGACTGAATTATTTTTTAAAAGATGGTATGACTTTGTTTTTAATGTTTTTTTTACAAAGTTAACAAATATGGTCCTTAGATTATAGATACTTTTAAAAATCATTCTGAACTCAATACTTAAGGGAGAGAGTGGAAGAGTAGCAGAAATGTTTGATTTTCCAAGAGTGACATTTTTTTTTGTTTCAATTACTACTTGCTTTCTGCAATATTTGGAATGTGCCTTTGACTTTCTTCTTCAACCAAAAATGTCAGAACACTTTGAAAAATGAAATGGATACCAGGGACAATCCTGCATTATAGAGCAATGGATGTACCTTTCTTCCCTGCCTGGTTATTTTAGAAAGATATTATCTTTTTTTTTGTCATAGACTGTGAACAAAAAGACACCTTAGGGGGTCTTTTCTTGCTTTCCAAATTGGACTGGACCTGGACCTTCCAAGCAGGGAAAGAGAGAGAGAGAGAGAGAGAGAGAGAGAGAGAGAGAGAAAGAGAGAGAATGAATGTCAGAACAACAACTAATGATTACATAGCTTTTATTATGGTTCTATACTGTTCTAGATACATTAATATATTTAACCGTCACAGCAACCAATCTGGTAGATTCTATTAGACATCCATTTGTCAGATGAGGAAACTGAGAGGGATTCATGTTTTTTTGTCCAAGTTTATGCAGCTAGTAAGTGACAGAGCCAGGATATTTGGGGAATAGGAAGGGCAGTCGTTGTTCTGGGTTAATTTAGGTGCTCAATATGTTTGGAAACACAAAGGTAGCTTAGATTTCTTCTCCTGGTGTCTCTAAGGCTCAGGATTACATGAAAACATTTCTTTGGAAACAACCAAGAAGAAAAGGGGTGAGTTTGTCTCTGTGTTAGAGCAACAGAATCTGTTAGGGCTGCAGATGGCTCTCTCTAGTGGTTGCTTCTCACACCAGTGACTGTTACATTAGCAATATTGGTACTCCAGAGAGACCTCCTCTGTCTCCAGGTTGCAGAGGGGCGGACAGTGAGAAGAAAATTTACATGTTGTTCTAAATGTATTGCACTCAGAACCACAGATTCCCAAGTCCTCTGTGGTGGAGCAAAGGGGTTTACATTAAAAAATTACTTTAGTTCATACAGCTACTCAGGACGATGCTAAATAGGGAGAGCAAAGATGTGTAGTTCCCATCATCCCTCTTCTTTGGTCCATGAGTTGATTCGTGAACTGGAAGGAATGATGAGTTCCTAAGGAAGATGATAAGATTTATAAGTTCAAGAATCACTATTTTGCATACATCTGAATTAAACAACAGTGGAGCTGGAATTATGATGATACATTACTAAAGAGATACAGTAGAGGAATTTTGAAATTGTAAATATAATTATGTATTTCATTGGAAAATGCTTGCCATTACTCATTTGACCTGTGATTTGCTTCAGAATATGATCCAATGCTATAACTCATTCTCTACTGGATTCAAGCTCTGTAAATGCGAGGATCTGGTTGGGTTTTCTCTGCTATATCCGCAGGGCCTGGAACATGCCAAATACCTAGAGGGTGCTCAATAAATATTTGTTCAATCAATGAATAGATAAATTATTTAGATATTAGTCACCCACTAAAAACCCATAGATCTGTTACATCATTTCCTCCTTCACTTCTTTCTTCCCTCCCTCTTTCTATCTCCAGCCTCCCTTTCTCCCACCCTTCTTCCCTAATGCCGACTCCAACCTTAACCCTAACCCTAACCCTAACTCTAATCCTAACCCATCCATCTGTTTATCTATCTATCTGTTTGACCTGGTAACAAGTGGTATTTAATGGCAAGCTTCTGGAGGAGTAATGACTAAGAAGTGATATTTAAAAATCTCACACATGAAAAGATCAACATATTCATTTATATGAAAATTATAAATTTTATATTGTTTAAAGTAAATTAAAAAGCAAACAGTTATAACCACTTGAGAAAAATTGTTTGCAGGGAAAAATGACAGAGTTGTTATTTGTACCTTGTAAGATGGTATAATTCAGTAAATAAAACACTAAGACTTCAAGGAAATGTACTAAAAAACCCCCACATTTTCTGTAATATTATTTTCCAATTTTCTACATTTTCAGTAATGTGGCTATCTTGCTTTTATTATTTGGAAAATAAATTTGAAAAAATGAAGTACAGGCTCACCCAATTCACCCCTTCTGATGCTCTTCCGCAGGGGGAGCAGCTCTGGATCTGAAAGCCTGCCCTCCCAAACCCTTCCGCTGGATCCTTGACATGACTTGGCTGAATCTTGTGGAGCTGAGTAAACTTCCACAATTTGCAGAAATTATGAACCAGGTAATGCAATAAAGGGCTGGTTAAAAGTGCAGATCTGCAAACCCAAACGTACCAGGGCCACTTAAACTAAGGCTTCCTGGCAG
Source organism: Cacajao melanocephalus (assembly GCA_963573385.1). Lineage (NCBI taxonomy): Eukaryota > Metazoa > Chordata > Mammalia > Primates > Pitheciidae > Cacajao > Cacajao melanocephalus. The sequence continues at coordinate 54,876 of CAUYLG010037226.1, read as the reverse complement.
CAATTCCTTCACCCCAAAAAAATCAACCCAATAGTTTGGATTTGAGGCTCTGTGGCTGTCTGGGAGAGATCTTGGGCAGATGGACCTCAGGGTTAACCTCTTCAGAGGTGCAGGCAACTATGTTTTCTTCCTGTGTGGTGGACTTGGGCCATTTTGTGTGCCTGTTTGAGTTGCTGCTGGAATCAGAACCAGTGGATGGATCCTTTTATTATAGATGATTCATGCTTTTATACTTTAACTTCTGCCTATGATTAAGTAATTTGTGCAGATTCGAATGTGCGTCAGATTAAGAGGTTGAAGTCCCTCTAAAAAATTAATTATTTTAGTGGTGAAATATTATGGTGAAAATGGAGAAATAGGTACTGATTTGCCTGTTGATTTTTTTCTTATTTGAAAATGTGTGTTGATTACTGTGGATTAATTGTTGAGTCAGTTGTCACCAGAAAACAATCGTGCAACTCAGAATAAATATAGCTGTTTCTTATTGGGGTCTGTTGGCTACAACTGCCTGTCACTGATGGAGTCTGCAGTTTCCCAGTGTCAAATGACAATAAGCATTTTTTTCTGTGGCTGCCAGTGACTGATAGGGCCATAGGTAGACTGCAGGTTGGCAGAGCCTCATGCTGTAATCACCAACCCCTCGCCCAACATACTGTGTTAGCTGCCTCTGTTGTTCAGTGAGATTTCTGAAACATTGTGTAGACTTTACATATTCAGACTGGTTGGGCCAGAGTCAATTGGATAAACTCTCTGGGTTCCATCTATGGATGGATAGTGAGCTTTGTAGTACAACCACAGATGAGTTCTCCAAGCACAAACAAATGCTTGGAAAAAGAAAGTGATCTTGGTCTGGTCAGAGACTGAGTAAGGAAGATCGTCAAGAACCAGTGGAAAAATCACTCGAAACCCATCTCCTCTATTGATGGTTTATATTGATACAAGGATATTTATTATTGTTTGCCTCTGCCAACTAGATTTTAGGTACTTGTGATGTAGAATCTAGTAGCTATTACTGCTTACTATGGGATAGGTACTTTGCAACAACAACCCTGCCACGGAAGGGCAAGGTTATTGACCCTAATTTGTAGATGAGAAAATGGAGATACAAAGAAGTTAAGTACTTGCCCAAGACCTCATCGTCAATAAGTGGCAAAGCTCATGCTCTTCCCATGCCATCGTGTTATTTCTATCCAACTCCTCTTCTACCACCAGACAGGTCAGAAGTGGGGTAAGAAGCAGTTCTCAGGAAGGTTGCAAAAGTTCAGCGGAGACCTGCAGTCAGGTGGCCATTAGTCTGGCCTGCCTGTGGGAAGGAAAGGAGGAAGCAGAAGATCAGTCTCTTAGCTGAGTGGGTGTCAGGAACTGAAACAAAATAACCTCAAAGAGCAGCTGCCATGACCTTGGCATCCCAGGCCAAGGGCCAGGAAAATGAATGAGAAATGGAAGTGGACATCCAGGAGCTGGAATTCATCTTATCACCCGTCATGGCTGCAGCTCACCCCAGAAGCTCTAGTGTGGTCAAGTCAAAATTAGCAGGTGGAAGGTCAGTAGATGAAGAATAGTCATCCACTTTCTTCCTGTGCCTCCTTCTCTCCAGCTGCAGTTGTGGAGGAGGCCTGTGGGGGGCACTGTGGCCAGCAGTGCACAGGTGCACGTGCAGCAAGGTAGGGCTGGCCACACTCAGGCCCTGGCATGCAGGCAGTTTCTTTGAGGGCAGCCAACTAGAGAGAGCTGCTGCAATCTTCAGCAGATAGATGGCAGTTGTGAAATATTTCAGAAATCCCTTTCATTTTTTAGTGACCCAGGGACAAAATGGGAACAACTGAGTTACAGAGTAACTGTTCTGTTATTAATTTGTATTCTATCTGTATCCAGTATGATGAATTGTTCGCATCATAGATAAGAGACTTTGAACAGTTATTTAACCTCTCTATGCCTCAATAAAAAGTAGGGGTAATAGAGGAAAAAGTATAATCCTCAAGTCTGGCACATGGTATCTGCTATATGAGCCTTTGCTATTTGCTATTATTGCTTGCCATGGCTTTTTTAAAAGCACACTAACAAACACTGTCTAAATAACCCAGCCTGATTGTTGCTGAAGAGCAGGGATTGGCTCAATAATCTATAGTTTTTATAATTAGTCTTGATGGCACTTGGGCTGCAGGGAGCACATTTTAATGCCTCTAAAAACCCAATTTCATACTCTAAAAACCTTATTTCATGCTTCTGAACAATATTTGAGACCAGCTCTTGGAGAGACTCCTTTCAATATTAAGTTTCAGGTCTCAAGGTGGGGGATCACTAAGAAAATAAAACTTTTGATTTTGTCATCTATCACTATTTTTTAAGTAGAGATCAACATTTAGAGGTTGGGTTATCAGAAAGGTCTGTTAGTGGCTCTCAACTGAGGATAATTTACCCACCCCCAGGGGCATTTGGCCATGTCTGGAGACATTTTCAATTGTTGGGACCCGGATGGAGGGTGCTACTGGCATCTAGTGGATAGGGACGTTGCTAAACAACCTACAATGCCCAGGACAGCCCCTCCCCCACATAAAAATATTCTGATCCAAATGACAATAATACCAAGCTTGAGAAACCTTGATTTGTGTTTCTTCTGGCCCAATCATTTGGTGCTGTTGACACATGATCCTAATCATAGCAAATAATGTAGAAAATAATGGAAGAATAAATGAAAGGGAATAGTAATATCCACGTTATTCAAGTCATTGATCCTGAAGAAAGGTTTAAACTGTGTTGTTATGCTTGAAAAATTATCTGCCTGTAAAGAATGGCCCTCTAAGGTGATTTAGAATCCTTTCTAATATAGTCCAATTACATATAGTTCTGTGGCTTGCTAATTGGCTTGCTTCTTTTAGATATCTCGTAATGAGAAGGGGTGGAAAAGCTGGTTTGATAAAGATACTCCAGAGGAGGAAATTATCCCTGATGGATATAACGATTCACTAGATACTTGCCGTAAACTTTTACTTATCAGGTGAGAGCAGACCTAGAAGCATCACTCAAAATATCACTAAATTACAGATTTTGTCTCAATGAGTTTACCTCACTATATTACTGTCATTGAAAGTAATGGCAAAAACCACAATTACTTTTGCACATATCTAATATTGTAAGAAATGTATGTACTTCCAGATTATGGTTTTAGATGGCAGTTCTTAAATAAAATGGTGATGATGGCAGGGAATGATGTATTTTGACAATGTATTAATGATAGTATTTTTAGCAAAAAGTGTGAAAAACATGCTTTTATTTTTCACTTTGTCTATGATTTACCATTGAGTGTAAATCACTTATTATTGAATTTATTTCTTTAAAAAAAAACAGACCTCAGACAGTTACAAGACAATTAGTTTATAAGCTAAAGTTAAATTGCATTTGAGAAAAAACCAATATTGCACTGAATTTGAAATATATATAATGCTATTTTTGGCTATTAAAATGGAAACAAAAGTTTGAAATTGACGTTAAAGAAGAAAATCCCCCTGTTTCCACTTTTTACATTTTCTCAGTACCCAGTAACTCAGAGACCTTCCACATTGAAAAAAAATCAGTGTGTGTGTGTGTGTGTGTGTGTGTGTGTATGTGTGTGTATGATGGGTAGGCAAGGCAGAAGAGTAAAGCAGGGGAGATGAGGCCCCCAAATGAAAAATGGAGAGAGGCAGGGTTATTTTGAAGCAGTTTTTATCTTTCCTAATGTTATACACTGAAGTTTTCACTTCTTAGGAAAACTTACTTTGTAGCTATTGTCACCCTTCAAGAGTGACCAGAACAACACTAATGTTGACCTCATAGTCTACAGAGAATAAAAGGGCTATTTGATTTTATTGGACCAAATGTGTCTATATTTAATCCATCATTTAAAAATTAGATCTATGTCACGTAGTGCAATCTAGTAGCAAAAAAAAAAAAGAGTCTGTGGGACTTGTCTGTACTTTATCATGTCAGTATTAAACGACTCTTATCCAATGTGTCCATGTGTGTAGAACTTGCTATGGTGTGCACTACACAAATGGTATGCCACAAATGCTTGCTGACCAACTTACTCTTGGCACTTTTGGCACGTTGGTTCTTCCCCTGAAGGCTGTGGAGCTTCAGAGTGTGTGGCAGGTCAGCCCCTACTATGTACTGGAGCTGACAGAGGACACTGTGTTGTTATGGGCTCTGCCCTACTTCTCGCAATGCCTGGCTGGCACCAAAACCACACAATTAAATTTGTGTTCATCCATGTATAGGAAATCTTGCCATTCCTCTTACACAGATGTGGAAAAGTAGGAATTAGCTCGTTGCCCTTTTGCTAATTAAATATGTGTTTTTACTTACTCAGAATTAGATCGAATAAAAAATGAACACATTTAGTTTATTTTGGCTCACTTGTATTCATTTTTAGGTCTTGGTGCCCAGACCGTACTGTTTTTCAAGCAAGAAAGTACATTGCAGATTCTTTGGAGGAGAAGTACACAGAACCAGTTATCTTAAATCTGGAGAAAACTTGGGAAGAAAGTGATACCCGGACACCTCTAATATGTTTCCTGTCCATGGGGTCTGACCCCACCAATCAAATTGACGCATTGGCCAAGAAACTGAAACTGGGTAGGATTAGCAATCTACAAAATTTAGCAACATTTCCATATTTTTTTGCCCCAAATGTTGCCTTTCATAATTTCATAGCTGATTCTTAGAAATATATTTAAAACAGAATTCAAAAAATATTAAATATATTCCTCTTTCATCCTTTCATACCTCCTAAAGTGAGGGTATGATATAGGTATCTTTGTTTAGAGAAGAATGTGCTCATCTACTATATACTGTTTTTTTGATTGGTTGCGTTTTTAAGTTCTAAGGTTCTAAAGAGATAACTGTATTGCATGGATAGCTGACTAACAAGAATGAACACACAATAACCAAAGTTTATGTTATTGCCATGTCTATATAAAATTACAGCAGAGTTTATTATGTCACAAATTGAAAAACTATAACCATTATTATAATGCATAGTAATTAGGGATTAATTATTTCATGCTTTCACTCAATAACCATTCAGTACAGGCAGTGTGCTAGATTTGAGGAGTACAGCGATGAATACAACACAGCTGGGAAAGACAGGCATGTAAACATGTAATTTAAGGCAATGTGACAACTATAGAAATTGTTTCATAGAAATGGCTGATCACAGGATTCAAAGCTACTCAGATTGCCTGGGGTATAGGGGAAAACATCACACTGATGATATTTGAGTAGGAACTTAAAAAATAGGGTGGGATGGTGGGAGATAGAAAATTACTCCAGGGGAAGGAGACAGGGCGAGAGGTTACAAACACAAAAGTGTTTATAAGTGTGACTGAGTCAGTAGGACTAAAGGACAGGAATGCAGAGCACATCTTGACAGGACTGAGCCATCGTGTAAGGACTGTTCATCTCTTGCTTCATTCATACTCTGAAAATCTGAATGTTGTTGAAATTCCCATTTGCAATCTTCTAGGTTCAGATATCTATAACTATACCTTGTAGGGTTAATCCACTCATGCCTTTTGAGTATTTAAGTGATTGATTATGAATCACTCAATCTATCCTGTGAAGTAAAATTACATTGAATTTATTACATAGTCGACATAAGCATGATATAAAATCAATTCAGTCATGTCCATGTACTAGTCACATGTCCCTCTGCACAAATCATAAGCGTATGGTAGCATGGTCCACGTTCAGGTCATCTTTTCTCATCTTGACTTTGCTCTATTTGTTGTCACTACACTGTTCTATGTTCTCAGTGGATCAGTGTTCAATGGCCATGGTCTTCCATCTGAACACTGATACCAATGCAAAGAGCTCCTAGGTTCTATAGGCAATTGCTCATGGTTGAGTATCATTAGCTATCTTCAAAGTAGGCAGTTTTTCTCCAGTATTTACTGTAGCACACCAGCTGTCTGAGGTTATCTAAGAGTGATGCCTCTCTAGTAGCCTTATAGTTTGCAAATCTCTCTCAAATCTGTTGCTCTATAAGTGTTTATCCAGCTGCCTCTATGCTTCACTTCTCTCTACACACAGGTGTCTTTTTTTCTCTCTTGCTGCTTACCATTCTACTCCACATGGCAGAATGTGTGGTTTCTGGTGGCTCATGGGCTTCATTGCTTACGTGCTCAGAATGTTCAGCACTCTCAGGGAAACGCCTCTTATTGTCTTGGTCCCAAGTCCCAATATCCAGGGAAGTAACTCATTGGCTTAGCTTTGGTCATTCACTCCTTTCTGGGCCAATCAATGAACTGTTGCTCTGGAGATAGGTTCATAGTAGAAACCTTATGTATGGAGCTGATATGGGGGGCATTTCTTAGAAGAAGATACAATCCCTAGAAGAAAGAGTATTCAACTAGAGTTGCCATTCCAAATGTTGTCATTTAAGAACATAATTAAGAAATTCAAGGTCTCCTTTGGGAGAAGTTATAACTGACATTCAATGAATACAAAAGGGCAGACTCGTACTATCTCCTTTACTCCTTTAGTGTTATCATACTGCTTTGCTTGGCAATTTGCTGATTTCCATTTCTTGCTACTACTTTACTTTTTCAACAGCAAACCTTTTTTTTTTTTTTTTCCACACTGAGTCTCACTCTGTCACCCAGACTGGAGTGCAATGGCACCCAAATAATCCTAATTGATTATTAGGATACTGAAACAGCATAGATTTGGTTTTAATACTGAAGGATTAAATGAATCCTATTGCCAAATCATTTTTAGCAGTATTAGGAAATCTCATGCTGCTTGCTGCTTTGGATTGAAAGTCCCAAAGACAGCTGTTAAAATGGAACTATTACACAGACAGAGCAACATGTTAATTTAGTCAAAACACATGGACACAGGGTGGGGAACATCACACATGGGGGCCTGTTGGGGGTGGGTAGGGGAGGGATAACATTAGGAGAAATACGTAATGTAGATGACAGGGGGATGGATGCAGCAAACCACCAAGGCATGTGTATACTTATGTAACCATCCTGCATGATCTGCACATGTACCCCAGAACCTAAAGTATAATAAAAATATTTTATTTGAAAATCTAGATGATAAATAATTACAGAATGCTTAAAGTGAATGAGACTGGAAATCTTGAAATCCAACATTTTTTGTTTTTTATTTTTTATTTTTTTACAGTTGGGGAAAACTGTGGTCTGGAGATAAGGCCCCAGATCTAGTTGGTGGCAGATCTGGTTAAGGACTTATCTCAAGAACCCCACTTCAGTGATCTCATTGGTCTTTCTTTTTCATTATTTCTCACTGTTTTCATTGAATGAATTAACCAGTTACCTGAAAGTAACATGAGGATGGTACAGAATCAAATAAGTTTTTGTAGGAAAAGAGGAGAAGGAAAACGTCAGGTTATGGATATTGTCTTGTACTGGTCAAGATCTGTAGTGAGAAATTTGGAGTGGATAAACTCTGCACAAAGTACGGGGTGCCTGGGCAAAGTGGAGAAAGCAGATGGATTTAGCATGAGAGCCTTTCTAGGAACCTGAATAGGGGAGGAGGGAGGTCTCAGAGGAAGGATGGGCTTAAAAAGAACATCTAAAAACAAACAAAAGAGAACAAATACATAAAAACCCACAAGTATGCAAAAGTAGAAGAGGGAAAACTGATATGACAATATGTACAGATGAGATATTTTGATATTTTAAATAATGAGAGAATGGTTTATAATTATGCTAATAAATTAGAGCATCTCATTAAAATTGGCAAATTTATAGAAACATACGAATTTAGAAAATTTCCTCAGAAAAAGTAGAAAACCCTGAATAAATTAATAATCAAGGAGAGAAAAAGTAGAAGTTTTAAAATTATTATCTCAGCAAAGGCTCTAGGCTTGGGTAATTTACTGATAAGTCCTTTAAAACTTTCAAGAACTCTCACATGCTATTATCTGTTCCAAAAGATGGAAAAAGAGAATACATTTTCCTTTTTTTTTTTTGAGACAGGGTCTCACTCTGTCACTCAGGCTGGAGTATGGTGGTGCAATCATGGCTCTCCACAGCCTTGACCTCCCAGGCTCAAGCGATCCTCCCACTTCAGCCTTCCGAGTAGCTGAGACTACAGGCATACACCACTACTCCTAGCATTTTTTTTTTTCTAGAAATGAGGTCTCATTATGTTGCCCAGGCTGGTCTTGAACTCCTGAGCTCAAGAGATCCTCCCTCCTTGGCCTCCTAAAGTGTTGGGATTACAGATGTGCACCACTCCATCTGGCCCTTTTCTTCTTTATTTGCATTATTCTGAAATAGTAAACTGACCCAGATAGTAACTGTGTAAAATAAAGAAATTGAACTGGCATGGTGGCTCATGCCTGTAATCCCAGCACTTTGGGAGGCTGAGGTGGGTGGATCATCTGAGGTCAGGAATTTGAGGCCAACCTGACCAACATGGTGAAATCCCATCTCTACTAAAAATACAAAAATTAGCTGGACATGGTGGTGGGTGCATGTAATCCAGCTACTCTGGAGGCCGAGACGTGAGAATAGCTTGAACCCAAGAGGTGGAGGTTGCAGTGAGCCATGATCATGCCATTGCGCTCCAGCCTGGGCTACAGAGTGGAACTCTGCCTCAAAAAAAAAGAAAAGAAAAGAAAAGAAAACCACAGATTGGTCCTACTTAATATAAATGTAGGGATCTTAACCAAATCACAAGCAAGATAAATTTATAGTGACATCAGCAAGATGTCTCATATCCCTCCATATATCCCTCCCTAACATCCCACCACCAACCACATCAGGAATTCTGTATCCATCTACAGACAAAGTCTCTCTCAGAGCCTCGGGATATAGGTAGAAAGTTGTGAAACCCTATTAGAATCCTCCAGTTCTAAGGAGGGTTGTTTTGAGAGTATAAACTGAAACCCAAATGGCAGCTCTGCCAATTATGCTTCCAGGTTGAAGCCTAGAAATGGCCCTGCTCCCCAAGGAGCTTGGCTACAGCCCTTTTTGGCCTTGAGCCTACAACTAAAACCAACTGCCAGGGGTTGTAGGTGGAATCAGGCACACTAGTGCCTCAGTGGAGAGGCTCATCTGCCTGCCAACATCGGTCTTGGCAGTGAACCTGAAAGTTGCCCTGTGGCTTGTCTCCAGGTCCCTTCCACTGAGGTCCCAACTCAGAGCTAAATGTGCAAGAGCCCAGAAGGAGGCTTGCTCATATCTAGCAGCCTAGGAGTCTGAGCTTTCAAGAAGAGCTCATCAACCTCTGTACCCCAGCAGATACAAAGCATGCCTGCTGTCAGCTCTGGCCCCTCCTGCTGCAGTCAATAAACTATCCTACCTGTCAGCGATCTACTGGGAGATGCATGCCCTTCTGAGCCAATAAGATAAGCTCTTCAGCCATCATCTGCCAGCAGATCCCAAAAAGACCCAGTCTCAGCACCAGTCACTCCTGCTGTAGTCAGGAAACTATCCAATTTGTGCAGAGACCTGCTGGGAGACACTCCCATCTGAACCAGTGAGGTGGGTTTGCCAGCTGCTGCCCCACATCAAGTCCTGAAGGGGTCCAGTCTCAGCTCTGGCCACTTCTGCTGCAATTGGAAACTATTCCATCTGTGTAGAGACCTGCTGGAAAACAACCCATCTGGGCCACTGGGACAGGCTTCTGGGCTTGTGTCCCTGACCAACTTTCTCACACAGTTCAGGCACCCTCCTTGGGTATTCTTAATGTCTATCTGAGCCAGAGAGCTGCATCAACTTCTGAGCTCTCATGAGACTTGTGGCAAACCTGGACTTAGGGCAACCTCCAGTGCCGAGACAACTATAGTAGTCATAGGCTCAGAGAACACAACAGTCATTCTGATTAGAATTTTTTTCTGTTCTTCAGAAGAAAAGCAGGCACAAACAAAGCGAGATTGTGAAGACTGGAATAAATACCTAATCTGTCAATGCACAGACATTGTTGTACACTCAGAAGCATCAAGAATATGCAGGAAAATACAGTTCCATTGAACAGACAAACAAAGGCAATAGAAACCAACCCTAAAGTAAGGGGGATACGTGACCTCTCAAAGAATTTAAAATAACTGTTTTGAGGAAGCTGAATAAACTTTAATGAAGCACAGAGAAACAATTCAGAAACTTAACAGATTGAAATATTTTAAAACACCCAGGAATTCTGTAGGTGAAAAATACAATGAATGAAATGAAAAATGCAATAGAAAGCATTAACAGCAGAACTGATCAAACAGAAGAATCAGCGAGCTCAAAGATACACTATTTGAAAATACACAGTAAAGGAGAAAAAGAAACAATAAAAAGGAAGAAGAAAGCTATAGGATCTATGAGACACAGCAAAAGAGCAAACATTCGGGTTATTGAAGCCCAAGGGGAAGCTGAGAAAAGCAAGGGGTTAGAAAGCTTATTCAAAGAAATAATAACAGAAAACTTTCCAAAACTGGAGAAAGAGACAAATATCCAGATACAGGAAGGTCAGAGGTCACCCATCAGATTCAATCCAAGTAAGGATACCACAAGATATATTATAGTTATAACTCTTAAAGATCAAAGACAATGAGAGAATTCTGAAAGCAGCAAGAGAAAGGAAAGCAAATAACATATAAGGGAGATTCAATACACCTGGCATTGGACTTCTCAGCAGAGAGCTTGCAGATCAAGAGGGAGTGGGACAGTATATTCAGAGTGCTAACAGGAAAAAAAGTGCCAACCAAGAATACTATGCCCAGCAAAACTATTATTCAGAAATGAAGGAGAGATATAGACTTTCCCAGACAAATAAAGCTGAGGGACTTTATTATTATCAGGCTTGTCCTACAGGAAGTGCTAAAGGGAGTTCTCCAAACCAATGAAAAGAATGCTAACATAATTTTTACTCCAATACTGAAATTGTGGCATGTAAACCACTTATATCTTTAGTATGAAGACTAAAAGCAAAACTACTAAAATTAATAATACCTACAATAATTTGTTAAGATATAGGAAATATAGAAAATATAAATTTTAATATCAAAAATTCAAAATGTGTGAGGGGAATAAAGTCAAGGTGTGTAGCTTTTTTTTCTTCTTTGTAATCAAAGTTAAGTTGTTTTCAGTTTATAATAATTGGCCAGGCACAGTGACTCACACCTGTAATCCCAAAACTTTGGAGGCCAAGGTAGGCAGATCACTTTAGTCCAGAAGTTCAGGACCACGCTGGGTAACATGGCAAAACCTCATCTCTACAAAAAATACAAAAATTAGCCAGGCATGGTGGGGTGTGACTGTAGTCCTAACTCTTCAGGAAGCTGAAGCAGGAAGACTGCTTGAGCCCCAGAGGTTAATGCTGCAGTGAGCCATGATCATGCCACTGCATTCCAGTCTGGGAGACCATGTCCCTAAAAACAAAACAGAACAAAACAAAATAAAACATGTTATAAATATATTTTTTGGTAAGCTTCATGGTAACTACAAAGCAAAAACCTATATTAGATACACTAAAATTAAAAGGTAAGGGATCAAAACATAGTACTAGAGAAAATCACTTAACCCCAACCAAGGGAAGACTGCAAGAGAGGAAGAATGGAAGAAGAAATGATCTGCAAATCAACTAGAAAACAAGTAACAAACTGGCAGTAGTAAGTCCTTATCTATCAATAATTGCCTTGAATGTAAATAGATTAAAATCTACAATTAAGAGACACAGAATGGCTTAATGGATTTTCTAAAAAGACCCAACTACATGCTGCCTGCAAGAGACTCATTTTACCTGTAAGAATACACACAGACTGAAAATGAAGGGATGGAAAAAGATATTCTACGAAAAATGGGCACCAATAAAAGAACAGGAGTAACTATGCTTATATCAGATAAAATATACTATAAGCCAAATACTGTAAAAGAGACAAGGCCATTATAAAGTGACTAAGGGTAAATACAACAAGCGTGTGTGCACATGCACACACACACAAACACACACGCGTGCGCGAGCACACCCAACATCAGAGCACCTAAGTATATAAAGCAAGTATTAATAGACCTAAAGGGAGAGATAGACTGCAATACAATGATAGTAGGGAACTTCAACATCCCACTTTCAGCAATGGACAAATCATCCAGACAGAAGATCAACAAAGAAACATTAGAGTTAAACCATACTCTAAATCAAATGGACCTAGCAGACATTTATAGAACATTCCATCCAATAGCTGTAAGATATATATTTTTCTTAACAGCACATGGGACATTCTCCAGGATAGATCATATGTAAAGCAACAAAAAAAGCCTTAACAAATTAAAAAAAAAAAAAAACTGGAAACCTACCAAGTATCTTTCTTGACCACAATGGAATGAAAGTAAAAATAACAGTAGGAACTTTGGAAACTGTACAAATACATGGAAATTAAACAGTATGTTCCTGAATAACCAATAAGTCAAAGAAGAAATTTAAAAGGAGATTTAACAGTTTCTTGAGACAAATAAAAATGGAAATACAACATACCAAAATCTATGGAATTCAACAAAAGTATGTCTAAGAGAGAAGTTTAGAACAATAAATGCCTACACCAAAAAAGTAAAAAGATCACAAGTAAACAATCTAATGTTGCATTTCAAGGAATTATTCAACTCAAAATTTGAAGAAAAGAAATAATAAAGTTTGGAGTAGAAATAAATGAAATAGAAACTCTTAAAAGTACAAATGATTAACAAAATGAAGCGATGATTTTTGAAATTATAAAATCAATACATCTTTGGCCAGACTAAGAAAAAAAGAGATATGACTAAAAAAAAAAAAGAGATGACAAAGGAGACAACATAACTGATACCACAGAAATACAAAAGATCATTAAAGATTGTTATAAAAAAATTATGTGCCAACAAATTGAAAATCTTAGAAGAAATGGATACATTTCCAGACAAATATAACCCACCAAGATTGAATCATGAAGAATTAGAAGACCTGAACAGCCAATAATGAGTAATGAGATTTAATCAGTAATTTAAGTCTCCCATCCAAAAATAAACAAACAAACAAACAAAAAAACAAAACCCAGGAACTGATAGCTTCACAATGGAATTCTGTCAAACATTTAAGGAAGAAATGACACCTATTCTTCTCAAATTATTCCAAATGATTGAAGTGGCTAGGAATTTTTTCAAACTCATTCTATGAGACTAGCATTACTCTAATATCAAAACACAAGGATACGGCAAGGAAAGAAAACTACAGGCCGATATCCCTATGAACATAGATGTAAAATCATCAACAAAATACTAGCAAACCAAATCAAACAGCACATCAGAAAGATCATTCACATTGATCAAATGGGATGCATGGATGTTTCAACATATGTAAATCAATAAGTGTGATACATCACAGTAACAGAATGAGGGACAAAAACCATGTGATCATCGCAATAGACACGGAAAAGCATTCAACATTCCTTTGTGAGAAAAACCCTAAAGTCATTAGGTATTGAAGGAATGTACCACAACACAGTAAAGGTCATATATGACAAACCCGTAGCTAACATCATATTAAACTGGGAAAAGTTGAAAGCTTTTCTTCTAAAATTAGGAATACGACAATGATGACTTTCACCACTTCAAAAGAAGACATACAAATGGCAAAGAGATAAATGAAAAGGGGCTCAACATAATTGGTCATCAGAGAAATACAAATCAGAATTACAATGAGATATCATCTCACCCCAATTTAAATGGCTTGTATGTAAAAAAAACCAGTAACACATGCTGGCAATGATGTGGAGAAAGAAAAACCCTCATATAGCATTGGTGGAAATATAAATTTGTACTTTGGAGAGTATTATGCAAGTTCCCCAAAAAACTAAAAATAGAACTACCCTATGATTCAGCAGTCCTACTACCGACTATATATCCAAAAGAGATGGAATGATTAAGAAAACTTTGACAGGATTTTTTTCGTTTTAAATATAAAATAAAAAAAAAAACAAAGGAAGTGAAATCAGTATGTTGAAGAGGTATCTATCTGTACTCCCGTGTTTACTGCAGCACTATTCATAATAGCCAAGGTATAGAATCAACCTAAGTATCTATCACCAAATGAATGGATTAAAACATGTGGTACATATACACAATGGAATCATATTCAGCCATAAAAAAGAATGACACTAGGTCATTTGTGACAGCATAGATGAATATGGAGGGCATTATGCTAAATGACATAAGCTGAGCATAGAATGACCAATACCACATGATCTCACTCTTGGGAATCTAACACATTTGATTTCTTAGAATTAGAGTAGAATAGTGGCTACCAGAAACTGAGGGAGGAGAGTAGGGAGGGGGAATGATTTCTGGTGTTTTATTGCACAGTAAAGTGAATAGTTAACAATTTATTGTAAAAAAAATGTATTATATATCTCAAAATAGCTAGAAGACAGAATATTGAATGCTCTCAACACAGGGAAATGAAAATTGTTGTGATGGATGTCTTAATTAACTGATTTGATCATTACACAATGTATACATGTATCAAAACATCACACTGTACCCCATAAATATGTACAATCATTATGTGTTACTGAAAAACAGAATATGACTTTGAAAAAGAATTCAGTAGAACATCAAAAAATAACTTGCAAATAATAACGTGCCTTGTCCAAGTTCGAACACATGGACAAATATAAGAAGACGCAGTATTAAGAAATCTCATCACAACAATAAGAGAAAGAATTTTCCTTAAGCTATCATACTGTTATCTTGATGGGTGCTATGAAAGCATTTTACAGAAATTCAACACTTATATTTGACTTTTGAAATATAGGAACAGAAGGATATTTTATTTATATGGTAATGATTGTGAACCCCAAACATCAATATCATACTTATTGGTGAACAACTAGAGACATATCCATTAAAGTCAGATATAGATGTCTGCTATTGCCACTGTTATTTAGCATTGTGTTGTAGAAGATATAGCTAATGTATTGAAAGAATCATAAATAACAAATGTAACTACTGGAAAGGAGGGACAAAATCAACATTATTCTTAGACAACATAATTGTCTAACAAAAAACAAATGAATCAATGAAAAAACTGTTAGACTTAATAGTCTAATAGTTCAGTGAGGTGACTGTTTACAAAATAAATATATAAAAAATGATGCTTTCTTGTAAAATAAGATGCAAAACTCCTCTTCATTATAGCAATAAAAAATAAAACTGAGGAATAATTCTTAAAATACTCATTTAAAGAAAACTATAAAGCTTTCTTAGAGACATAAAAGTAGTTAGAATAAATGGAGAGGTAAGCCACATTCCCAGTATAGAGATTCAATATTGTAAAGATGTCAAAATTCCCTAAATTAATCTATAAATTGAAAGCAATTCTAATTGAAGCTCAAATAGCATTGTTTTCTAGTTGGATAGTAGAGGGATATTAGATCTTCTAGAATTGTAAATGGACAAGAATAGCTAAGAAAGCTTGAAATGGGAAGGGGGAAGAATAATGGGGAACCAGCACCACCAGATTTTTAAAATGTTATCAAATGGCAGTAATTTAATCAGCATGTAACTGGTGTAGAGTAGATAAACAAATCAATGGAGCAAAATGAAAGTGCCAAAATTAGATTCTTGTATATACAATAGCTTAATATGTGATAAGATTTGCATTTCCAATCAGTGGAGGAAAAATGGGTTAGATAGTAAACAGTGTTGAGATAACAGGTTAACTTTAGAAAACATAGAAGTTTTACCTCACATTAAACTCTAAAATAAATTCTAGGTTGATTAAGGCATTAAGTGCTTTAAATTAAACTATAAAAGGAACAAGATAGAT
The DNA here is from genome assembly GCA_963573385.1 of Cacajao melanocephalus. Taxonomy (NCBI): domain Eukaryota; kingdom Metazoa; phylum Chordata; class Mammalia; order Primates; family Pitheciidae; genus Cacajao; species Cacajao melanocephalus. The sequence goes on along the minus strand of CAUYLG010037226.1, from coordinate 39,081 downwards.
ACTGTAACTGGATGAATTTTAAAACATCTGTATGGTAGAAAAAGAAATGAAATAATGGCATTTGCAACAACCTGGATAGAATTGGGACCATTATTCTAAGTGAAGTAACTCAGGAATGGAAACCCAAACATCATATATTCTCACTCATAAGTGGGAACTAAGCTATGAGGATGCAAAAGCATAAGAATGATACAATGGACTTGGGGAACTCAGGAGAAAAGGTGTGAGGTGGGTGAGGAATAAAAAACTACACACTGGGGCCAGGCACGCTGGCACATGCCTGTAATCCCTGCATTTTGGGAGGCCCAGGTAGGTGGATCACCAGAGGTCAGGAGTTCGAGACCAGCCTGATCAAGATGGAGAAACCCCATCTCTACTAAAAATACAAAATTAGCTGGGCGTGGTGGTGCATGACTAATTCCAGCTACTCAGGAGGCTGAGGCATGAGAATCTCTTGAACCTGGAAGGTGGAGGTTGCAGTGAGCTTGTATTGCACCACTGCACTCCAGCCTGGGTGACAGAGCAAGATTCTGTCTCAAAATAAAATAAAATAAAATAAAATGATGTATAATACATATATATGTATATAAAATTTAATATAGATAAGTCTACAAACTCTTATTCAAAACACTTGGGGCCAGATATGTTTCAGAAATTAGAATTTTCTGATTTTTAGAAAGATGATTTTCCATGTATTATGTAATACACTGCAGGTAAGAATATAAATATTCAGGAAGATAGGGATAAATAAAGACTACACATAGCCTCACGTCTGTTCGGGTCAGCTTTTGCCTCCAAAAGCTGATTTTCCATTTTCAGATCTTTCTGAATTTTGAAATGAAGACAAGGGATTGTGGATTATGCATGTTAAAGAATTAGAATAACGATCTCTAGGGAAGGGTACTGGTGATTTTCATTTTCTTCTTTATACTCTATTTTTTCAAACCTTTTAATGTGAACATATATTATTTAATTAGAAATAAAAAGTCCAAAAAAAGAAGAAATGTGGAAGGACACAAGCCTAATTTTGGAAAGGAATATAAAGCCAGTCAAAATTTTACCAAAGTCTTTCAAATACAAACAATCAAAACCAAACCCAAACCACCAAGATTTAATTACACTGTATCACCTGCAACACTTCCTGCAATGTTTCCTGCAAACATGATTCTTTATTCTTCTATTATCTGGCTTTTTCACTCAGATATTTATTATTTCCTTTCTTTTGACTACTTTGAGTTTAGTTTGCTCTTCTTTTCTGTGCTAAATAGAAAAGTATAAAATATGCTAGGAGGCAGGGGAAAGGGCAGAGTGATGGGAGAGATGTGCTGTTTTAGATAGGACCAGGACCATCAGGAAAATCTTGCTGATGAGGTTAGAAAAATCTGAGATGTGAAGGGCGTGAGTCTGGAACTCTGAAGGAGGGAACAACAGTGAGGTTAGAGTGGGCCTGGGGAGGAGGCTGCTATGGCTGGTGAAAAGTAAATGGATAGGGGGCTGGTGAGATAAGAAAAGGTGTGTGTGTGTGTGTGTGTGTGTGTGTGTGTGTGTGTATGTGTGTGTGTGTGTGTGTGGTGTGGCAGCAGTAGCAGGGACTGATTGATTCTGTAGGGCCTTATAGACTGTAAATAAGAACTTGAGTTTGGATTTTGGATTTTGCCTTGGATGCAATGAGAAGCCATTGGATGGTTCTGAGCAGAGGATGAACATAATCTGATTTAGGGCTTGAGAGACCCGTCTGGCTGCTGTAGGAAGAATAGCTAGTAGAGGACAAGGGTGGGAATGAGGTCGTCACCAGTTAGGAGGCCATTCCAAGAATCCAGGCAAGAGGTGGTGGTCACTTAGGTCAGGAAATAGAAGTAGAGCTGGGAAGTGGTCAGATTTTGGATATGAAGGGATGCCTCTACATCTCCTCTTGGCATAATACCTGGATCAAGTAACAACTGTCTCAGGGCCACCTGAACTAAAACCAGACTTCCTTTTAGAAGGTGTGTTTCAGAGGAGTTGGAAGAAGACAGAGAGGCTGTGGCTCACACTCATGTGTTAATACTTTTAAGTCTATCACTTTCCCTCATTGATCTATTGAACATTTGTGTGTTCTTCCAAAATAAGTGGGGCTCAGTATCTGTCCACGATCCAGAGGTTCCTCCCATTCAAGTTATGCTTCTTTTTTCTTCTGCATTTATAGGCTGGGTGGTATTCTTATCAGGTGCCAGATTCCCCTTCGGAGATGGAGAGATTCATGGGAGCTTTGGTGGGAAAATCCACCTTTTCTTGTTAACACTTGGCCTATTTCAATTCCTGATTCTCCAAGCAGTGAGTGCTGGCTCTCTTTGCAAAGGGTCTCCCTGTGACCCTGAGCCCACGAATAATCTTGCACCCTGCAGACCCTCTCAGAATATCTGGCCATTAACCACAGAATGCCATTTAAATGGCGTGTCCTGACAACTTCTCTGGTTTCTGACATACTTCCCTCCCCACACCATGAAGTCTCTGCCTCTCATAGTCTCTACCAGCAGTTCCCACAAACGCGCACTGGTGTTCACAATGTCTCCATTGATCACTTTTCCTTGTACAGAGATTATGCCTCTATTAATTTCCAATTGTAGTTGTGCAAGCATGATTCTCAGACTTCTTCAATTTAGCTAATTCATATGGCAAGGCATAAGCATGGTTCTCTTTCTGGGACATCTGGTCCTAAATGGTGTATAATCTCTGGTATTATGACATTTCTCACCCTGGAGTATTGTCATGTTTAGTTCCAAGGTGGTGATTTAATCTAAGGAGCAGCTGAGAACTGGGTCTTAGACAGTTGCCCCTGAATATACCTGTCACAGGGCTGAACTGTCTCAGGTCTCATCTCGGAAAAATGATCAAACATACAAAGAAAACCAAAACAAGCAGACAGAAAACACTGTGAGCCTGATATCTAAAAGGAATAAACAGAAAATTAAATCTTTACAGAAGCATCTGCTAAAATGCCAAAAAGGAATCTAACCAAAACATACAACAAAACCAAAAAATCATTTTTCCCTCCAAATACTCGTAATAGCATTGTAGCTGCCTCTCCCACCATTGATCTTGCTCTTCATTGTTTCCAAAGAATCCCAAACTCGCTAAAAGCCCACCATAGGTGCCTTTCTCTCTCCCTTCCTGACCGCTCCCTACCCTCACCTTTCCAGGTTTCTGCTTCATGCATTTCTCTGATCCACAAAACCAAAGGCCAGGCCTGTTTGAACAGCAAATATTTTTTTCTTAGAAACAGTAGAAGGAGTCTATAATCATTCAGAAATTAATTTTTCATTCTAATTCTGCTATAAGATATATGTTTGATCATAGTGAACTTTCTCCTATGTTACAGAATGTAGAACTATCTCAATGGGGCAAGGACAAGAAGTACATGCTCGAAAGCTGATTCAGATGTCAATGCAGCAGGTATGTGACAAGAAACAACTGCTCCTGCCACAACGTTATTGCGAGAAACCCCACAGTAATGGATGCTACCACATTCTTCTCACGATGCTCAGTCCTGATTTTCCATTTTGCTTAACATTACCTGTGAATTTTAAAGCTCAATCTAGTTTCCTCCTGATATTCCCATGGAAAGCTTATTCCATTTTCTATAGTATATGCTCCATTTTCACTGATTTTTTTTTTGTTTTATAATTTGGGAGACACACCTTCTGATTTCTAAGAATGCAGCTCTAGCAGTCTTGGAATTTCATGATTAATATTAATAGATAGTACTTAAGAAGTGACAGATTGAGACAGTTGAACCTCCATTTTCAGTTAAAGGCAGACTTTCATTTTTCATTAATGGATAGTTTCAGGCAAATAAAAAATATTTAAGGATGTTATGTTTAAATATTGATAATGGTTTTCACTGAAAATTGCAAGCTGAATGGAGTGTTGAGAAATATTTCCCATCACACCTAATAAATACACAGGACATTAATTTTCTAGAAATGCTCTGTAGATAGCCATTTCAGCTGTAATAAGAAATTAAGAAATTATACCATTGATAAAAATAAAATAAGATCTTGGTTTATTTTTAAGCTTTTGATCTCAGAATGTCTGTACAAACTTTGGTGCAGCTTTTCCCCAGGAATTAATGACCAGAGAGGTTAATGGGCTAAAATTCTGCTTGGGTCATCAGATTTTCCAGCTAGTCATTAATTCTCAAATGCCCTAAGCCTTAATCTTTATCACTTAATTAAATTCAATAATTTATTTAATTTATACACATATATCTCAAAGCAATTATACATAATTATTTTTACTTGGATCACCTCTTTTACTCTATTGAGTGATTTGACAGTTTAACTTCAGTCCTTAAATTTCTGTAGTTTCTGTGACTGTAAAACTTTTTAATTTAAACACTGTGTTCACATTAACCATCTTTGGAATACTAGCCTTTATAACTTCCATGCTCTGTTTGTCAAAATGGGGTAAGTATTGATAATATGGCATAATCAGAAAAGAAAACCAAACATGAGCAGGTGCAGTCATGCTGCTGCCTTGAGGGACACCACGTTTCGGATAAAGCCGGCGTTGTGGAATGCAGAGTGGGGAACCAGAAAGCAAGTGGGTTCATGATGACACAGACTAATCTGGAATGCCATCTTCCTCTGAAACCCCAGTTGTATAGACAGCACATCCCCTTTGCTAGTTAAGCTAGTGTGAGTTGTATTTTCTCTTACATTTGATACACGAGTATATACGCTTTGCCACATATTTATCGTGCTATTTTGTAGTTTTATGTAGTTCAGTATAGCTGATTCTTACCTAAGGGTATTCAAATGTCTGGGGAAGAAACTATGTTCTCACAGGGCAGTGATGGTTTTGTGACATATTGTTTAAGGTAGTTTTATCAAGTAAGAAAGTGCTTAATAAGTTATGTGGTTTGAGGAATATGTGAGAAGAGAGATGGTAAAGAATAAAGCTTAGCATTATGGTGCTAAATGTCACCAAATGTATTGTCTCCAACTTTCATGAGATTATGTGTATCTTTCTTTGTAACTATGAATAACTGTGAACCAGTCTTCTTGGTTTTGGGAGTGAATCTGTTCTAATTTACCTTAGGCGGGACAACTTAAGTTACTGATTCCAAAATCCCTGTTCCCACCATTAGATGGTGCACACACTGTACTTATACACAAGTCTGCCTTCAAGTTTTAATTTCTGTTCCTTTCTGAGCCAGGGGTGGCAGAATACAATCATTTTGAACCCACATGATTCTAATTACTTAGAATTGTACCAATAGCAGAATGACTTAGCTTGTACCAATAGCAGAAGAGGCGATTGTATTGACATATAATTTTAAAAAATGTGTTCAAGAGTATTCACATGGCTTTTAAAAAAATTTGTGCATTTTGTTTTATTAAAATCATAGCAAAAAAGTTATAAGAAATAAATATGAACTCATTTTTGGATACAGGGTGGTTGGGTATTACTGCAAAATTGCCACCTTGGCCTGGAATTCATGGAGGAGTTACTAGAGACGCTAATTACCACTGAAGCCAGTGATGATTCTTTCCGAGTATGGATAACTACGGAGCCCCACGATAGATTTCCAATTACATTGCTTCAGGTTTGTTACCAAATGTCTTTCCATTGAGAGTTATAGAAATAAAGACGGCATAACTGACACTGTTGAAAGATGCGAACACAACAGGGCTTTTTGGTCTTGTAGAGTCTGGACTGCAAAATGTTATACTTTAATACTATAACTGTCAAAATCTTGACATCAAAGTTAGACGATAGTAAATATTTCCATGGAAGAGCTCTAAGAGTCGGTACTAATTTGAGTTTCAGCTCTGATCGATGTACTTAGTTTACACAGTGCTGAACTTTGCCCCCACTTTATGTACCATAAGCATATTGTTTTCTAATGTACAGGTTGAGCATCCTAAATCTGATCATCAAAACCTGAAATGCTCCAAAATCTGAAACATTCTCAGTGCCAACATAATGCTCAAAGGAAATGCTCATATAATAATTTAATGCTGATATTCCAAAATCTGAAAAAAATCTGAAATCCAAAACACTTCTAATCCCAAGCATTTCAGATAAAAGATACTCAGCCTAATATTGCAATTTCTATTTTATTCTTTATAGTAATTTATAGAAACAAAACAACCATTTTCTTTCCATGACAGACCTCTCTCAAATTCACTAATGAGCCACCCCAAGGTGTACGCGCAGGTTTGAAAAGGACATTTGCTGGAATTAATCAAGACCTTCTGGACATTAGCAATTTACCCATGTGGAAGCCGATGCTTTACACAGTAGCATTTTTACACTCCACTGTGCAGGTAACTATGAAAAGCAGTTTTCACAGTTAGGGGATGGCTGGTGATGTGCTGTGGCCTCATTGGAGAGGCCTTCCAGGAAGCTGCTATCCATTGCCACTCTCTCTCCTTACTGTATTTTCCCTCATAGCACTTTCCCCACCTGGCATCCTGTATATTTGTTTATTTATTTTGTGTGTGCCCCCTGCCCCAACCCCCTACCCTGACTATTGGAATGTAAAATTCTCCAGGGCGAAGACTGTCTGTTTTTGTACCTGCTGACTCTCCCACTGTCACAACAGCACACAGGGGATTGTCAGAGCCCAACAAATATTTGTAGAATGAGCAAACGGATTATAAAGATAGGAGCTTGGTTTTGAAAGTGCCTGTGCTGGCCAAGAATTTTATGTGCACCATCTCCTGTAACACTGACAACCACATTTCAAGATAGGATTATCACCATCTCAAAGATGTTAAGTACTCTTTAAATGTGGTTGACTGGGATTGGCTGAACTAGGAGTGGCTGGCTCTGACTTATGTATGCTTTGACTCTATGTATTGCCTGATAGTAAAAGTGGTGGTGATGTTGGAGGAGAATTAACAACAGCTCCTCGTCTTTCTTAAGTCATTTGCTGTCTGCTTTTACAGTCTTAGGACTGATGTGGTAATTTAATAATTTTATGGTTACCAAGCAACTTGTCTGGTATGATTTTTAAAATTATTGTTAGTGTTCTGTTCTGCATCTGAATTTTATATTTTGTTCTGTAATTCAAAAACTATATACTTTCAATGCACTTGATTTATTCTTTTATTTCACAGAGATTTGAACAGATTCCTTTAACCCCTTCCTGAATTTCTTTCTTCCATGAGGCTGGGATGAAGGACAAAAATAAATCAGTTGGCATATCCCCAGGAGTCACGCGTTTAGCTGTGCACAGTGATGTGCAGGACTTCACGTTACTCCTCCCTGCCCTATCCAAAGATGGAGGGGAACTTATTGCTCACCCAAGAAAATACTGTGTGCATTTACCTCTGATTCATCATCCCTACCACTTTACTAGGTTCCTGGCTACCGAACAGAGAGGGCTGTGGTGTTTGTCTCCTAACCCTGAGAGAGTTAAAATCCAATTAAATGCTTTGCTGGTGGTTATCTTTGCTAAGTTCCATTGTGGCCTTTGGATTGTCAATTACAGCTTTCAAGTCACTGGAGCCTATTTCATACATTCTTATCTGGGAACTGTTCGCTTTGCTAGACCTTATCACACTGTAATGCAAATATTGCTTTAACTCTGTTATTTCATTCCCAATTCACAAATAACGTATTTTATGATTCTGTTCCCAGTAGTGATGATTCAACTCTTCCACTATGCTTATCATGGAGAGCTGGTTGGGGGTATTTTCCATAGGGTTAATGTGGTGCCCTGTGTTTTTAGTGGCCATTATCCAAGTGCTAAAGGGAAGAAGAGCAACAGGACCATGGTCCAGTCATGGGGCTGAAGTGCCCTTGCACTTAACACCACGTGTTTGGGTTAAAATGGAGAAAAAATATTTTCACTGCTAGGGCGGTAAAGTTGCTAGTGGAGTGTCCAAGAATAAAAGGCTGAATATTTCTCAAAATCAAATAATAGAGGGCTAGAAATAACACTTCACTGAGAGTCAGGAGGCCTGGACTTTCATGCTTGCTGTGTAATCAGTTAGCTGGAATCAGTTGATCAAGTGATGTCTCTCTTAGGTCCTCTGTTTCCCCATCTACTCAGTTAGAGGCATAAGTAGGTGAGCTTTCAAGGTTTTTTCAGTTTTTACAATTCAGTCATCCAGTCTGTGATAATACGTTAAGTGTAGGTAATTCTTTTTCATCAATTTCAGAAGTGTTTACTGTGATATTTCCAAAATCTCCCAGGAATTTTAGAACTGTGTTTCAGAAATTTCACAGAAATGTTTGCTGTGATTTTGCCTAAATATGGTTTTTTTTCCTTGGTTAGGATAGGGCCAGCTTGATAGACAAATCCAAAATTCTTTAGAGACTTGCTGTCTTGGGCCAGAAGCATCAACATCACTTGGTAGCTTGTTGGAGGTGGATCTCAGATCCCACCTCGGACTCTCCTGAATCAGTCTGCATTGTACCAAGACACCTTTGTGATTTGTGTGCAGCTGAACATCTGAGACTCAACTGCTATAGAAAGGAATGTTGTGGATTAGGTAGTTTGTGACTTACGTTTCTTTCTCCAGTGTTGAGTATAAGAGTCAAACATCTTATTTGTTAATTAATTAATTGAGCCCTCCAAATTAAAGCAGGTATCCCTTGCTTTAGACAAACATGTTATATGTACTTTTGTTCTTGCAGAGATTGAAAAAAAAGTAGGCACAGAATCTGAAGCTCCAAAGGGGTTCATGCTGGAGTTCATCTCACATGACAATGCAGACCCCACTAGTAAAACAGCCAACTCCCTGCCTGCTCTCCAGTAAAAAATGTAATTTCTCCCATTGAATCCTGCTTTAGGTGGCATTATGCCATCAGCTTGCCCCAATTCATAGGCACGATATATGGATTCTACCTCTGTTGTAGGGAACAAAATGAGCACCTCTTCTTTCCTGGGAGAAGGGGAAGTAGATTTGGCTGGTCAAGGATAACTTGGGCAGAAGAGTGGTGGAGGAGGGCGTGGTTTGCTTTATTCTTGAGGTGGGAGCAGGCTATCCCAGGAGGAGGGTGCCCTGGGTGCTACCATGGGAACATGCATAGATGCACGAGACAACTCTGCACTAAGCTCTGCTCCCCCTACACTCGTCCTCTCCTCCAGCAACTTACTATCCACACAGGGCAGCTACCCTGAGAGGGGAAGTTTCTGCTGAAGCCCCCACCCCTGCTGCAGTCCAGTGATGTCTCTGCTTTTGCCAGTGGCCCTTCTGCCCTCCCCATGGGAGCCTTTTACTCTGAGGGCCCTGGTGTGTGCCTGGGCTGTTTGGCTGCCACTCCCTGAGAATGGTTCAGCATCCTTTTGAAGATTACCTAGGAGGGAAGCTTCTCTCTGGCCTCAGTATTCTGTCTCTACACTTTCCTGGGCACTTCAGTATAGCATTGTTCTGGATTTCAGAGCCAGCCCACATTCACGTTTTGGGATTTTATTATTTTTTTTAAGCACATTCTCCTGCAAAGTCTTGGTCTTTTGAAACTCAATCATTAAATTTTTAGCCACCTCCTAACAGCTCCTGCAGAAGATTAGAATGATGTTCTATGGGTTATTTTTTTCCTATTGATTGTCAACGTGGCGCTCTTTGAGGTGCGCATTGGACCAAGTAAATGTCTTAAGTAATGGTCTTCTCAGCCAATGCCTGGGCCCCAGGACATGACACTTCAGTCAGAATCCCTGGAAGGCCAAAAGGAAGGAGCTCAGGCTTTTTAAAAACTTCCAAGTGATCCTACTATGAAGCAGGAATTGAAAATGATGTCCAAACCGCCACAACCCTTAAGGGAAGAGTCTTAAATCATTTTTACATCCATTCCATAGTCTGGAGCGTCACCTTGGTTTGTCCATATTGAACTGTATATATCTTTCTGACTTTTCAAAGAGCGTATATATAACTCTGTGAGGTAAGGCATTCTTTTGTTTTTCATTTTCATTTTATAGCTAAATTTATTGATTAGGCTCTCTAAGGGCTTGTAGTGGCAGCTGCAAACTTGGTAATTTTATCATGGCCCTTAAATATTATTTAGATATTAAATAAAAGGGGCCCTATCAATAGGGCCCAAGGAATCTCACTATTAACAGTTCTTCATTCAGAAAAGTGTTTACTTCCCCTATATTTTGTTTTGTTTCTCAAGTTTCAGCCTTGATAAACATTCCTTTCAAATTTATCAGTGTATATAAAGTTCTTGCTTTGGGGAGACATGATTGTAAAATTCCCCATTTAAATGTCTTTGAATAATTATGATAATATGATACAGGTTTATCTTTTACACTCTGCGCCATAGTGTTTCCCAGAGATTCTGGCTGTTTCTGTTAACTATTTTTACCTAGAAAAATTTCCCTTATGTTGTCTAGTGAGGCTTGTATTTTTTACTGTATATTAGCTCCAGTTATTGGTGTTAGTTAACTCCAGTTGTCTTGTTTTGAAGATGTGAAATGATTCTGCAGGTCTTTGAGAACTGCTGAGGCAGACCCTACCCTAAAATTGGAAATGGCTCTGACATTAAAATGATGACTCCATTGAGCAATTTTTCATCAGTGTTCTAAGGACTTTTTCATGTTTCCAAGTTTTCCATATTTCTCTAGTAGTTCAGAGTCTTGCATATTTTGTGAAATAAAAGTAAGAAATGGTATTAGTCAAATTAAGTGAGGAGTGGACTGGTTTTGCTAAAATCATCACTCGCCAGCTTAATGATGTATAGTAACTCCCTTCTGTCGAATGATGTTGTTTTAACATTCAAATCTGCCTGCACTCCATGCCTTGAAGCATGTGAACACTTAGTTGCTGCTACTCACCGGAGCTAGTCCTTCACCGCAGTAGAACCTTCTGTCTGCAGCCTTCGCCACGAGTCACAGGCTTTGTGTTCCTGGTTTTGCTCATGGCCTTTGCCAAGCCTGGAAGTCTCTTCTCCCTGTTTGCAAAGATCAGCTTCAGTTTCATTCTTCCCAGAAGCCTCTGATTGAACGTCTCCTTCAGGCCTATCATCTATTGAATTTTGACAGTTAATTACATTCACTATCACATTGTTCTTTTCTTGTTTCTAAGTCTTATTTTTGCAACAGATTAAAACTTCTTGAAAATGCATCCTTTTTAATATTTTTTTGTTGTATTGCATAGGACTCATCCCATGGTTTCAAAAATGTTAATTAAGTTGAAGAAGTTCAATATTCCAAATAAGTCTATCAAAACCCCTTGCTTTGGTCTTCCAAATGAGTTCTTAGGTTCTAGTTGTTTGAGTCTATCCTGATAGTATTCCAAGGTGATTTAAAAAATATATCAAGAAAATGAAATGCCTTTATTTGTGAAAGAAAAGGCACCCACAAAGATTTTGGGCTTTTCGTTTCCCAAGATGAGCTAATCAGTTTATAACCTTAGTGAATCAACTTAAAAAGTAAATGCTTTAGGTGAAAATTGGTAGTGAGAAATATAAACATGAAGCAGATCTTAGCATTAGGGCAATTTTCAAAACACATTTTAAGGAACAACTAAATTGTAATTGCTCATTGCATATAAATAGGAGTTTTTCTCCACTGTCAATATTAGACAGATCAACGAGACAGAAAATTAACAAGGATATCCAGGATTTGAACTCAGATCTGGACCAAGCGGACCTAATAGACATCTACAGAAATCTCCACCCCAAATCCATAGAATATACATTCTTCTCAGCACCACATTGCACCTACTCTAAAATTGACCACATAATTGGAAGTAAATCACTCCTCAGCAAATGCAAAAGAACAGAAATCATAACAAACAGTATCTCAGACCACAAGGCAAACAAATTAGAACTCAGAATTAAGAAACTAACTCAGAACTGCACAACTTCATGGAAACCAAACAACTGGCTCCTGAATGTCGACTGGATAAACAATGAAATGAAGGCAGAAATGAAGATGTTCTTCAAAACCAACAAGAACAAAGACAAAATGTACCAGAAATCTCTGGGACACACTTAAAGCAGTGTCTAGAGGGAAATTTATAGCAATAAATGCCCATATGAGAAGCAAGGAAAGATCTAAATTTGACACCCTATCATCAAAATTGAAAGAGCTAGAGGAGCAAGATCAAAAAAACTCAAAACCTAGCAGAAGATGACATATAACTAAGATCAGAGCAGAACTGAAAGAGATAGAGACACAAAAAAAAACCTTTCAAAAAGATCAATAAATCCAGGAGCTAGTTTTTTGAAAAGATCAACAAAATAAGCAGACCACTAGCCAGATTAATAAAAAAGAAAAGGGAGAAGAATCAAATAGATGCAATAAAAATGATAAAGTGGATATCACCACTGATTCCACAGAAATACAAACTACCATCAGATATTACTACAAACAACTCTATGCATATAAACTAGTAAACCTGGAAGAAATGGATAAATTCCTGGACACTTGCACCCCCCTAAGCCTAAACCAGGAAGAAGTTGAAACCCTGAATAGACCAATAACAAGGGCGAAGTTCAGGCAGCAATTAATAGCTTGCCAACCAAAAAAAGTCCAGGTCCAGATGGGTTCACAGCTGAATTCTACGAGATGAACAAAGACAAGCTGATATCACTCCTTCTGGCACTATTCCAAACAATCCAAGAAGAGGGAATCCTCCCCAAATCATTTTATGAGACCAACATCATCCTGATACCAGAACCCAGCAGAGACTCAACAAAAAAAGAAAACATCAGGCCAATAACCATGATGAACATAGATGCAAAAATCTTCAATAAAATACTAGCAAACTGATTGCAACAGCACATCAAAAAGCTTATCCATCACGATTAAGTAGGCTTCATACTAGGGATGCAAGGCTGGTTCAACATATGCAAGTCTATAAACGTAATCCACTACATAAACAGAACCAAAGACAAAAACCACTCGATTATCTCAATAGATGCAGAGAAGGCCTTCGACAAAATTCAACAGCCATTTATGCTAAAAACTCTCAATAAACTAGGTATCAAAGGAACATATCTCAAAATAATAAAAGCTATTTACAATGAACCTACAGCCAATATCATACAGAATGGGCAAAAACTGGAAGCATTCCCTTTGAAATCTAGCACTAGACAAGGATTCCCTCTCTAACCACTCCTATTCAATATAGGATTGGAAGTACTAGCCAGAGCAATCAGGCAAGAAAAAAAAAATAAAGAATATTCAATTAGGAAAGGAGGAAGTCAAATTGTCTCTATTTGCAGACAACATGATTGTATATTTAGAAGACCCTATCATCTCAGCCCAAAATCTCCTTAAACTGATAAGCAACTTCAGCAAAGTCTCAGGATACAAAATCAATGTGCAGAAATCAGAAGCATTTCTATACACCAATAACAGACAGAGAGCCAAATAATGAGCAAACTCCCATTCACAATTGCTACAAAGAGAATAAAATACCTAGGAATACTAACAAAGGATGTAAAGGACCTCTTCAAGAACTGCAAATCACTGCTCAAGGAAATAAGGAAGGACACAAACAGATGGAGAAACATTCCATGTTCATGGTTAGGAAGAATCAATATTGTGAAAATGGCCATACTGCCCAAAGTAATTTATAGATTCAATGCAATCCCCATCAAGCTACCAATGGCCTTCTTCACAGAACTGGAAAAAAACCACCTTAAACTTCATATGGAACCGAAAGAGAGCCCACATAGTCAAGACAATCCTAAGCAAAAAGAACAAAGCTGGAGGCATCACGCTACCTTATTTCAAACTATACTACAAGGCTACAGTAATCAAAACAGCATGGTATTGGTACCAAAACAGAGATATAGACCAATGGAATAGAACAGAAGCCTCAGAGGTAATACCACACATCTACAACCATCTGATATTTGACAAACTGGACAAAAATAAGCAATGGGGAAAGGATTTCATGTTTAATAAACGGTGTTGGGAAAACTGGCTAGCCATGTGCAGAAAGATGAAACTGGACCCCTTCCTGACACCTTAAATTATCTCCAGATGGATTAGAGACTTAAACATAAGACCTAACACCATAAAAACCCTAGAAGAAAACCTAGGCAAAACCTTTCAGGATATAGGCATAGGCAAGGACTTCATGACTAAAACACTGAAAGCATTGGCAACAAAAGCCAAAATAGACAAATGGGACCTAATTAAACTCCAGAGCTTCTGTAAAGCAAAAGAAATAATCATTAGAGTGAACTGGCAACAAAGAGAATGGGAAAACATTTTTGTAATCTACCCATCTGACAAAGGGCTAATATCCAGAATCTACAAAGAACTAAAACAGATTTACAAGAAAAAAACAAACAACCCCATTCAAAAGTGGGCGAAGGATATGAACACTTTTCAAAAGAAGACATATATGAGGCCAAAAAACATATAAAAAATGCTCATCATCACTGGTTATTAGAAAAATGCAAATCAAAACCACATTGAGATATCACCTCACGCCAGTTACATTGGCGATCATTAAACAAATCTGGAGACAACAGATGCTGGAAAGGATGTGGAGAAATAGAAACACTTTTACACTGTTGGTGGGAGTGTAAACTAGTTCAACCATTTTGGAAGACAGTATGGCGCTTCCTCAAGGACCTAGAAATAGAAATTCCATTTAACCCAGCAGTCCTATTACTGGGTATATACTCAAAGAATTATAAATTGTTCTATTATAAAGACACATACCCATGTATGTTCATAGTGGCACTGTTTACAATAGCAAAGACCTGGAACCAACCTAAATGCCCATCAGTGATAGACTGGACAAGGAAAATGTGGCACATATACACCATGGAATACTATGCAGCCATAAAAAACGATGAATTTGTGTCCTTTGTAGGGACATGAATGAATCTGCAAACCATCATTCTCAGCAAACTGACACAAGAACAGAAAATCAAACACCACATGTTCTCACTCATAGATGGGTGTTGAACAGTAAGAACACATGGACATGGGGAGGGGAGCATCACATAGTGGGGTCTGTTGGGGGGGCAAAGGAGGGACAGTGGGGTGGGCGGGGATGGTTGGGAGGGATAACATTCGGAGATATGCCAGATGTAGGTGACGGGGGGATGGAGGCAGCAAACCACTTTGCCATTTGTGTACCTATGCAACAATCCTGCATGATCTGCACATGTACCCCAGAACCTAAAGTACAATAAAATAAATAAAATAAAATAAAAAATTCAAAAAAAAGTGATGACATTATTTTTCTATTTTATTTTTTCTTTTCAGAGTTTATAAATATTTTATTTGGAGTACATATTTATTTTGTGTAAACATAAGCTATTTTTTAAAAAAAATACTCTACTCATCCTTTAAGTCTCACTTTAAAACTGGTTCCCCTGTGATTTTTCTTTCTTTTATCAGACCAACATAATATATTGCTCTTTCACTTCCATAAAGCACTGCACAGCAGTTCTCATGGAACTTTGAACATGCTACTTTACTTTCAATTTTTTATGAGCATAGAAAAACGGACAGTCATGTATATTTCCTTACAGGATTTTTAACGTGTAGTTCAATATCTGAATTATAGTAGGTGATCAATTAATTTTTTTGTCAAATAAGCCTTACTCATTTCAGAACAGGTTCTATGTTTCAAACAAACATGGATATTTTTCCCCACACAATTGACAGATATTTTTAAAAAGTAAAATTCCAAAAGAAAACAAGTTTAATTGCATTTTGTATCACTAATACAATAAAAGAAAATCTGGAAAATGGGTAGGGGGATCCCATTCAATTCTTTTTTAAAGAAAAAAAAGAACTTTCTGATAAAACCTGGACATCCAAAACTCACTAAGCTTTTTGTTCATTATCTGCTGGGATCATCCAATCCCCAGTGGCTGAGCATTGCAAGTGTTTCCTGCTACGCAAGAAGCACTAACTGTGACGCTATACCAAATATCTTTCAGATCACCACCAAGGACGGAACTTTTCCCTTTGACCTGAACCACTGGATTACCCATTGTCAAAGTACTACCACCTGCCTGAGTTTGGAAATCACCCATGATGGAAATTATCATTGATGTTCTCTCCCAAGGATATAAATATCAATCCTAAAATATATGTGTCCCTGTCATACCTTTTTGGATGTCACAGTTGAATTGTTCAATTATATGTGTTGTGGGCCAATTCTAGATTTATGTCAGTTTCTCTACCCCTGTGCAGCTTTCTTTCCTTTGCCAGAGACGCACACTCCAGAAGTCCCTACATGCTTCATGGTAATAGCTGTCCTATTGCTGACCTGTCCAATGAGACAGAAAAAAATAGTGATATAATGTTTTCTCTTTACCTGATACTATGTCAAGCCTATGAACACAACAATTTGGAATTTTTATAAATATTATTATACTTTTCAAAGAAAAGGAAATTTAGTCAAGCACTGAATAGTCACTGTACTTAAACAAAGGGAAAAATTACAAAGATTCTAGTCTCCCTGTTTAAATATATCTCCAATAAGAAGCAGAAGGAAAACTTCTGCCCAGTAAATCTTCAGTATGTGATGTAAGGTGTAAACTTTATGCTCAGTATTATGTACTGCCTTGACAACTGGTGAAATCAGAATGGCTTTCAATAGCATAACTGCAAGGTCCCCTCCTAACCCTGCTCCCACAGATAAGATTTCCTAGCCAAATGGCCCTCCTTATCAAAGGCACCAGACACAGTTTCCGCTTATTGCTGAGTATTGGGTTTCAATTTCCTGCCAACTTGTAGAATCATTCAAACAAGCTGATCACATCTTCCACAGGAACCAGAGGACACATCACCCTTTTAATTCTACAAAATCTGCCTTCTGCAGCCCCTGGCTGTTCACTCTGTTTCTGAGTCCAACCCCTGTGTGACCGCATATGACATACGGTGTTCTCCTCCCCTCAACCTGTGAATGTATGTGACTGCCTAATAAATGCTGTCCATTTCATCTTTTTAGTGTCAGGTGTCATATATTCACCATCCCCATAACCTCAGGGTTGGAATCACTCTCTTACCAACTGGGTGAATAGGAGGAAATTAAAACACACCAGTAAGACAGCTTCTTGAAAATGTCTTATATGCTCATGTATACAAATTTGTTCTCATCAGTTTTCTTCTTCAGACTAACCATCTTGGGAAAATAGTTTCTTATAAAATCTTCACAACTGGATATGTCTAGAGTGATGGGTCTGGATCAACAATGTATACTCAGTATTACTCTCATTTTGACTCTCTCCAGCATACCAGACACACTCAGCCATATCCAGAACTGCAGATCTCTATTTCCTACTCATAAAGCCTTCAAAGTACAGACACTGAAAATATTGTCAGGATTATAATTAGCTTTCAAGTCAAGGGCTAGGACTTCTGTGAGAGAAGGACTAGAGAACGCAGACCTTTTAGAGCACTGATGGAAGAAATGCTGTTCCTGGAAAAATGTTTTCTTTTGCATTTGTTATTTTACTTTAAGTTCCCGAATACAAGTGCAGAACATGTAGGTTTGTCACACAGGTATATGTGTGGTTTGCTACACCTAGCAACCCTTCATCAAGGTTTTAAACCCCACAGGCATTAGCCATTTGTCCTAATGCTTTCCCTTCCTTTGAACCTCACCCGCCAACTGGCCCCAGTGTACGTTGTTCCCCTCCCTGTATCCATGTGTTATCATTGTTCAACTCCAACTTATGAATGAGAAAATGTGGTGTTTAGTTCTCTACTCCTGTGTTAATTTTCTGAAGATGATGGCTTCCAGCTTCATTCATGTCCCTGCAAAGGACATGATCTCATTCCTTTTTGGGCTATGTAGTATTCCATGGTGTGTATGTACCACATTTTCTTTATCCTGTTTATTATTGATGGGTATTTGGGTTGGTTCCATGTCTTTGCTATTGTAAATAGTGCTATAATAAATATATATGTGCATGTATCTTTATAGTGAAATTATTTATGTTCCTTTGGCTATATATCTAGTAATGGGATTCCTGGATCAAATGGTATTTCTAGTAGTATATCCTTGAGGAATCACCATACTGTCCTCCACAATGGTTGAACTAATTTACATTCCCACCAACAGTATAAAAGTGTTCCTATTTCTCCATAGCCTCACCAGTATCTATTATTTCTTTACTTATTTAATAACTGCCATTCTGACTGGCATGAGATGGTGTCTCCTTGTGGTTTTGATTTGCATTTCTCTGATGACCAGCTTTTTTTCATGTTCATTGGCCGCATAAATGTCTTCTTTTGAGAAGTGTCTGTTCATATCCTTTGCCTACTTTGTGATAGGGTTGTCTGCTTTTTTCTAGTAAATTTGTTTAAGTTCCTTGTAGATACTGGATATTAGATCTTTGTCAGATGAGTAGATTGCAAAATTTTTCTTCCATTCTGTAAGTTGCCTGTTCACTCTGATGATAGTTCCTTTTGCTGTGCAGAAGTTCTTCAGTTTAATTAGATTCCAATTGTCAAGTTTAGCTTTTGTTGCAATTGCTTTTGGCATTTTTGTCATTAGGTCTTTGCCCATGCCTATGTCATGAATGGTATTGCCTAGGTTTCCTTCTAGGGCTTTTATAGTTTTGGGTTTTACATTTAAGTCTTAAATCCATCTTGAGTTAATTTTTGTATAAGGTATAAGGAAGGAGTCTAGTTTCTGTTTTCTGCATATGGCTAGTTTTCACAAGACCGTTTATTAAATAAGGACTTTTCTCCCCATGGCTTGTTTTTGTCACGTTTGCCGAAGATCAGATGGTTGTAGATGTGTGGTGTTGTTTCTGAGGTTTCTATTCTGATCCATATATCTGTTTTGGTACCAGGACCATGCTGTATTGGTTACTGTAGCCTTGTAGTGTAGTTTGAAGTTAGGTAGCATGATGGTGCCAGCTTTGTTCTTTTTGCTTAGGACTGTCTTGGCTATACAGGCTCTTTTTTGGTTCCACATGTAATTTAAAGTAGTTTTTTCTAATTTTGTAAAGAATATCAATGGTAGTTTGGTGGGAAGAGCATTGAATCTATAAATTACTTTGGGCAGTATGGCCATTTTCATGATATTGATTATTTCTATCCATGAGGATAGAATTTTTTTTTATTTCTTTGTGTCCTCTCTTATTTCCTTGAGCAGTGGTTTGTAGCTCTCCTTGAAGAGATTATTCACATTTCTTGTTAGCTGTATTCCTAGATATTTTATTCTCTTTGTAGCAGTTGTTAATGGGAATTCATTCATAATTTGGCTCTCTGCTTGTCTATTGTTGATGTATAGGAATGCCTGTGATTTTTGCACATTGATTTTATATCCTGAGACTTTGCTGAATTTGCTTATCAGCTTAAGGAGTTTTGGGGCTGAGATGATGGGGTATTCTAAATATAGAATCATGTCATCTGCCAACAGAGACAATTTGACTTCCTCTCTTCCTATTTGAATATGCTTTATTTCATTGTCTTGCCTGATTGCCCTGCCCAGAACTTCCAATACTATGTTGAATATGAATGGTGACAGAAGACATTCCTGTCTTGTGCCAGTTTTCAAAGAGAATGCTTCCAGTTTTGGCCCATTCAGTATGATATTGCCTGTGGGGTTGTCATAAATAGCTCTTATTATTTTGAGGCATGTTTCATCAATACCTAGTTTATTGAGAGTTTTTAATATGAAGGACGTTGAATTGTATTGATGGCCTTTTCTGCACCTATTGAGATGATCATGTGGTTTTTGTCATTAATTCTGTTTATATGATGATTATGTTTACTGATTTGTATATGTTGAACCAGCCTTGCATCCCACGGATGAAGCTGATTTGATCATGGTGGATAAGCTTTTTGATGTGCTGCTGGATTCAGTTTTCCAGTATTTAATTGAGGATTTTTTTTATCCATGTTCATCAGGGATATTGGCCTCAAATCTTCCTTTTATGTTGTGTCTCTGCCAACTTTTGGTATCAGGATGATGCTGGCCTCATAAAATGAGTTACAGAGGAGTCCCTCCTTTTCAATTGTTTGGAATAGTTTCAGAAGGAATGTACTAACTCCTCTTTGTATCTCCGGTAGAATTTGGCTGTGAATCGAATTGGTCCTGGGCTTTTTTTTTTTTTTTTTTTGGTTGGTAGGCTATTAATTACTGCCTCAGTTTCAGAACTTGTTGTTGATCTATTCAGGGATTCGACTTCTTCCTGGTTTAGTCTTGGAGGGTGTGTGTGTCCAGGAATTTATACATTTCTTCTAGATTTTCTAGTTTATTTGCATAGAGATGTTTATAGTATTCTCTGATGGTAGTTTGTATTTCAGTGGGGTCAGTGGAGATATCCCTTTTATCATTTCTTATTGTGTCTATTTTATTCTTCTCTATTCTTCTTTATTTGGCTAGTGGTCTATCTATTTTGTTAATTTGCAAAAAAAAAAAAACTAGCTTCTAGGTTTATTGATTTTTTGAAGGGTTTTTTGTATCTCTAGCTCCTTTATTTCTGCTCTCATCTTAGTTATTTTTTCTCTTCTGATGGCATTTGGATTTGTTTGCTCTTGCTTTTCTAGCTCTTTTAATTGTGATGTTAGGGTGTCAATTTGAGATCTTTCTAGCTTTCTGATATGACCATTGGAAAAATGTTTTCAAAAGTTCATGAGCCAGAATCAAAATGCCTTCAAACAGTAGCTTAAATGGGCATTTCATATTTTCCATCTGTACCTTCATTTCCCTGTGTTTTTTCTATCAACATTAAAGAAATAGGGGCATGATTTAAAGAGTGATGTAAGAGGATGCAAGTTGTCTCCAAACTCGTTCTTTAGCTATCACCTTGATTATGAGCTAGAAACTTGGCATCCTAAAGACTCCATTTCCAGCTTACTTTGCTCCTACATGTGATGTATGTTGTGTGAGGCTTCCATGAAGTCTTAAATGAGACATCACATCTGTCTCCCCTCCATTTTCCTCTTTCCTGAAGGCTGGAATATGACATGAGGACTTAAGCTTGAGCAGCCATTTTGGACCATGAACAGAATACCATGGATGGAAGAACATCAAAAGAAAAAAATCTACATTTGTCAAAACTATTCTAGCCACTATACTATCCCTGAACTGACTATCTCTAGACTCTCTCACCTAAACAATAAATAAAGTAAATGTCTATCTTTTTTATGAATCTGTTACATGCAGTTGAATTTCTTTCTAACTGATACAGATAGTATACCTAGAACTGCTATTTAATGAGTTTATACCAGTATAGTCATGCTATACTGCAATCTAAAATTCTCCCATATAGGTTATTGAGAAAAAACTCCATCTAATAATGTTTCATAGCATCAACAAAGGCAGGAAATGGAGCCTGTGGGTCTTGCCTGTATAGACATGGGACACTGCTGGTGGCTAGTGAGTGGACTGAACTGGTGGCAGCAACAATGCCAGTGGCATTTTCTGGTCCCACCTGCTATTTTAAAGTAGCTCAAGATTTGCAAGGACAACATAGCTGAGCAGATGGCAGAAGCAGTAGCACACTGGCAGCAACATTGTCATTGCTAGTTGATGACCATAGCCAGAGTCTGATTAAAGCTCAGCCTCTCCTGATATGCACATGCAGGCAGGGCTTTCAACACAAAACATACAAAAGTAACAAGTGCCAGGTACCTACTCACTTTCCATCAACTGTAGCCCTTATTACCCTTACCCCTGGGGCTATGTTTTAAGTCTCCAGGAGATACCTGCAATTGGTGATAGTACTGAAACTTACGTTTGCTAAGTTTTTTTCTTATACCTACATACATACCTAGGGTAAAGTTTAATTTATACATTTGGCTGGGTGTGGAGCAAAGTAGGCTGGAAATGGAGTCTTTAGGATGCCAGATTTCTAGCTCATAATCAATTTATAAATTTGGCTCACGCCTGTAATCCCAGCACTTTAGGAGGCCAAGGCAGGTGGATCACCTGAGATCAGAAGTTCGAGACCAGCCTGGCCAACATGATGAAACCCTATCTCTACTAAAAATACAAAAATTAGCTGAGTGTGATGGTAGGCACCTGTAGTCCCAGGTACTCGGTGGCTGAGGCAGGAGAATTGTTTGAACCTAGGAGGCAGAGGTTTCAGTGAGCCGAGATTGCACCACTGCACTCCAGCCTGGGCAACAAGAGCGACACTCCATCTCAGAAAGAAAAAAAAAAAGTTTAATGTATAAATTAGGCATGGACAACAGTAACTAATAATAAAATGAAACAATTATAGCAACATACTATCATACAAATTATGTGAATGTGGTCTCTCATTCTTTTTCTCTCTCAAGATACCTTATTTTACTGTACTCATTCGTTTTTGGTGATGATGTGAGATGATAAAATGTCTGTGTGATGCTATGAAGTTAGATGAATGATGTAGGCATTGTGACATAGCATTAGGCTACTATTGACCCTGTGATGATACATCAGAAAGAAGAGCATCTGCTTTGTGTGAATCTGGTTCATGGAACCATGACAGTGTCAATCGATAGTTGGATGTCTGGAGCAGACAGTATTGACAACAAATGAGCAGGTAGCTTATACAGTGTAGACATGCTGGACAAAGGGATGATTCACATCCCAGGCAGGACAGAGCAGGATGGCACAAGATTTCATCACACCAGGCAGAACACTGTGCCATTTAAAACATATAAATCATTTATTTCTTGTATTTTCCATTTAATATTTTCAGACAGGTAAGGGGGAATTACCTATTGGAGAAGTCATTGGAATACTGCTATGTGGTTCAAAATATTAAATCTAGTCTCAGACAGGAGCAACTTAATGAAATCATGCCAAGCAAAAGATTATGCTATTGACTTCTAAACAAACCAATAACTGATTTGAAAATAATTAAATTGGATGAATGATTTATGTAACTAAGCAGTTGCATAATTATAGATGTGTGTGTTCACACACACATACACGTTTAATTTAGAGAAGAGAAAGAATTTTAAATGCATTTTGTTTACACACTAATTTATATTATTATATCAGTTAGTATATATTTTGAATATCACACCTGAACTTACCCAGATAGAAGCCAGTCTTAAGTTACAATTTTGTAAGAGAAGCTGCTGTTCTACTTTTCCCACTCTGAACATCAGATTATTGACTATAATCGTCACTCAAGACAAACCCAGTAATGATTTATGTATCTATAAAAATAGCTAAAGAATATGTAACTTTGGGACTTTATCTTCTTAAAAAGAAGACACTGATGATGCAACAGCATGATGAACTCAGAAGGATAAAACACATAGCATAAGAAAAGAACTATAAAGATGTAACAAGTGTGATAAACACAAGTTACAAAACGCTGTGGGTGTAACATTAACTTTCAATCCATCTTCAGTAGGATACTGGTGAAACCATTAGCCAGATGTCAATAAGGAAAATACTTCTCTTCTAGTCTGTCAACTGTTTTGATTTCATCATGATTCATGGATCCTCTCCTTTCAGGTATCATACTCCAACAATTAGTTATGGAGGTTGCTCAGCTTCTTGTATCAAGGAGTTTATAAAGAATTGAAGAGAATTCTCTGTCCCCTCTCAACAGCTCTTTTCTCAGACTGATTTAAATATAGAGTCTTTATCAACTGTATCTTATAAGAATTTTTTACTCTCAATTATGATCTGCATAATCGCTACCCTGGTTTCTAAGAGCGGTGGCTCTCAAATGTCAATCTTTTGACCCACTGCATCAGAATCATTTGGAGAATTTGTTAAAAATTTAGATTTTCAGGCCATGCTCCCATAAGATATTTTATGTAGGGTCTAAGAAATTATAGTTTAGCAATATCTCCTGCTCCAAAATCAAAAGCACAGCCAGACATGGGAATCTGATATTTATAGGAAGGCTTCCCTTACTGCCTGGTGAGGCTGAAGCACTGTGCTTACTTCACCTTTCCTATCCAAGACCTCTAGGATCTTCCCCTTTCCATAGCTATTGTGTGGAGAATGGGAAAGAGTATGAAGCCTCACTCTTAAGGTGACAAACAGATTATTTTCCAGATTTGAACTGATATAAACTCAATCCAGAAAAGTGCCTTCCCTAAAAGACAGAATTCTTATTATATGTTTCCTTCTCAGAAAAACCATCACATACTTCCCACAGCTCCAATCATGTTGGGTTTTACTAAGTTTCTTGTTTATTCTCAGGTAACTAATTTAAATAACCCTGAGAGATAACAGTGGAGAGTCACGTTCTCCATTGAACGCACAGAATAAAAAATGCAGAATAAAAAATTAAAGCATAAAATATAATTCCCCAGCATAGATAGGGGCAGATATCATCAGACAGAAGTAAAATGAAGAAGTTTTAATTCTAACCGATTTGAGCACTCAGACATGAATCTGACACCAGAGGAGGCAACGAGTCAGGAATCCAACAAGTCCTACAAACTGAGACTCCTAAAGCAAATCTGAGGTCAGGAGAGAGCAGGAAATGGGCTAAGTCCATGGTTTTAAACAAGGCTAGAGAGATCAACAGCATCTTGAAGGTCAAAGCAGGAAAAGAATCCAACAGCTTAGAGAATTTGAAGCAGTGGCATTCATGAGTAGAAACAGTAAAGAAATTTTAAGCCTAAGTCAGTGAGAAATTCTCTCTGCTTCCTGGTATACCTCCTGTTGGCCAAGGGTGGCCCTGAGACTACAGATGTATAATCACTGACAGAGGATTAGAGACTGAAAGGTACACTCTGTACAAGAATGAAGTAAAGACAGAAGTGTGACAATTACTGGAAGCTCTTAAACATTAAGGGTGCTCAGCAGGCAATTCCTTCCTCCATGTTTATTCATTCCTCCCCTGCATCTGACAACGTACAAAGGCAAGTTCTGGTCTCTGTCTGCTGCATGTTTACAGTGTATGAAAGACCTGAAGAAATCTTTCACCTCAAGTCTCTCAGGCAGCTTAATTCCTCATTAACTTTCACAAAGGCCAATTCAGTGGGTCATACTCTGTTCTGTTGTTGCAGAAATAAAAATAGTTCAACCAGCAAAATATTCTCCAGTCGACTTGAATTTAAAAAAGGAAATTATTAATAGTAACTATAGAGTGCTTCAGTCTCACAACAATGTAGAAATAAGAAAAGACAAAACTATGACCTCGAGCAAGTCATTTAACCTCCCTAGGCCTCAGTGTCATTGATTGTAAAATCAAGGGGATAGCACTTGCTCAGAATAGTTCATGAAATTGTGATGAGGCTCAAATGAGTTAACACATACCAAAGCACTTCAGAGAAAAAGAAACTGTCAATATTAATATTTATCTATTTGGCCAGCATTTTATTTTAGTCACATTTACATGAGTATGTGATTGCAAACAATTGCATTTTGATATACAAAAAGAGCAAAAAGATACACAAAAATGGTCAAAAGTAAAACAGTCATGTGATTTTTAAAGAGAATGCAATAAGAAAATTCCACATCAGGGAAGGTGAAAATATAATCAAAATGTATAGCACTATTTCTTATTGTCATATACATTTCATATAATCAAAATGTATAGCACTATTTCTTATTGTCATATACGTTTTCTCCTTCTTTTAAAATGCACAACAATATTAGAGAAAAATTATAAATAGTGTTAAATAAGATGCCGATTTATATTCCTAACTAGATAGTTGGTCAATTTTGCTTTTGGCAAGCAAATTTCCAAGGATCATATTAGAGAAAGCAGAACATGGGAAAGGAGCATATTCCTGGCTAGATCTATTGTCTACACTCTAATAGCAAACGGTATCAAATTAGTATTGACCTTGTGTAGGACCTCTCATACCATATCCAGTTAATTCTGGGTGGCTTAGAACCAAAGCAGGCTAAAAGGTTTTATTTATTTGTACATCAGTGATTAAACTCAAATCTTTGTGCTCTTACCTCTCCGAGTAAAGATTAATCAAAAGCATGTGAACAAGTGAAAATTTTAAAAAAGAGAAGCAAGAGATTTTGTGCCAGTGCGTAGAGTATGGCTGTACAATTTACATACTCAGCCACACTCAGTGCTTTCTCAGGCATCAATGTAGCTCACATGTGAGAAAATAAAAATTACATTGGGAAATGATACCTTAAGGTGCTCAAACTTAGTCCTTTCTTTGAAAGATATACTTGCTGAAAATGTGGCCCAATATCTCAAAAATAATAGTCACTGTTGATATAGTCAATACATGTATGCCTAGTTAATAACTCTTCATATTAAATTCCTTCTGTTGAAATAACTGCTATGATTTCTGTCTTCTGATTGAACCCTTGACTGATAGAAGATAGCTGGCATTCAAGCCAGAGGCTAAAAGGCATCGACCCAAAGAATGAGTAAAAAGAGAGAAGGCAGGAGTGTCAGGAACTGAACCTTCAAGCACACCAACTAATTTAAATGTTTAGGGAGATGATAAGAAAATAGAAGAAAAAAAAAAGGCAAGAAAATATTAGCCACTAGTGAGGTAGAAGAAAAACTGCATGATATAATACTCTGGAAGACAAGTAAAAAATGATATTCCAAGGAAGAGAGAATAATCAAGATGGAAGTCATAAGTAACCTATCAGTAGTGGGGGAAAACACTTGGCAAATACATGTGTAAAAGAGATCAGAGATAATGATCTTAATATCAGATAAGTCTGAATTCAAGGGAAAATGCATACAATTATAAAAATAGTGTGCTTTATAATTATAAAATGTATAATTTATAATGCAGGTGTACAAGTTACAAATATATGCTCTAAGTAATATTTATAAAGCAATAATCACAGAAGATGCAAAGATCTATAAATGAAAATATATGTAAAATAACAGATTCAAGCCAGGCATGATGGTTCATGCCTGTAATCCAGCACTTTGAGAGGCCAAGGTGGGAAGATTGCTTCAAAGCCGGGAGTTTGAGACCAGTGTGGGCAACAAAGCAAGACCCTGCTTTTACAAAAAATAAAATAAATTAGCTACATATGGTGGCAAGCGACTATAACCACTTAGTTTGAGCCCAGGAGTTTGAGGGTATATTGAGCTATGATAGCACCAGCCTGGCTAACAGAATGAGACCCTGTCTCTAAAAAAAATAAAATAATGAAATCACAGATTTACATTTCCTCTCTCAGTTCACAGCAAATCAAATGACAGAAAACATATTTTAAAACTAAGTATCATATATAAAAAGCAGATGTAATTGATAAATATATATATCATTTTATACCCCAAATATAGATAATATGCCTTCTTTTAGGAGGCCCTGTTTCACGGACAGGAGGTAATATGCCCTCCTGTCCATGAAACGGTCCAAAAAATTGACTATATATTCAACCACCAAGCAAACTCCAATAAATTCCAAATTTATGAAGATTACAGGAAATATTCTCTGATCATAAAGCAGGAAACGAAACTAACTGCAACTGATATATTACATCAGTGCTACTCATCAATATTTCCAGTATTCCTTTTTGTCATTCAAGAATATACAGGACTGTGTTTCCCTAACACTCTTGAATTCATGCTGATGAGACTTGTGTTAACCAATAAAATCTGAACAGAAATATTTAGGGGTGTGCTGCAGTGACTGGCATCATTCCAGATGGTTCTGTTTAAGGATTAATGGAGCACAGCTCCCAACTGACTCTAATGGATATGTACTATGAAGTTAGCGTTAACCTATCCTGAATTGACTGACACAAACCTTCAGATTTTTGAAAATTGAAATTGAAATTGTAGAATTCTAGCCCCCTAAAAAGATAAAAACATCAGAACCTGTGAAAATATACTTTTTTAAAAGCTATGCTTGAAGCACATAAAAATATACAGGAAGAACTTTCCTTTGGTGACCCAGCTCCAAAATCCCTAAGTCTCTCTGCCTCCCTCCTCTAAGATTCAGATTTGCGGGATATAAAATCTAATCTGTCCAGCTTGAATCAGTTATCTGACCAAAAGCATGGGGTTCAACAACATAGACATGGCCTCTTGGGGTTTGAAGGCCCTCCACTGTGTTTTGAGGCCATTTCCAGAGGGGGAATAACTATAATTTTATTATATCTCACCCCTTGGTCATATGCTGCCTACAATGACTCAACCATCTAGATTCTGCACTCAGTTAAGAGGCCCACCAAGACATAGTTCCTAGATTGTCGATCTCTACATGTTCTTCTGTTGTTTCCCAGTGAGGAAGAGCTTGACCTTAGTTATACAAGTCAAATAGGCAGAGTTATCACTTGAATGGGAAGTAAATAACATATATTGAAAGCTGTATGTTCCATATTAGCTTCTATGACAGTTCTCACAAATTCTGAACTGAGTCTCCAAATTGATTAAGTTTCATTATAATGCTTATTTCCTGTGTATATGCTATGTGAAGACAGACTGTGCTTACGGAGAAAAATAGGGGGAAGAATTAACATAGGTTTCTTTGAATTCATCATTTAAAGTAATTATGATCCAACTTTGTTTTAGCATTGTTTTTATATGTCATAACTCCTAGAACCACCACAAACATCTAGGGCAGGTTTTCTCAGCTTTTTCTCTTGTCCTCTCCATCTAAACAGAATTTTTATCCAACTTGACTCTTGCCTTTAATGGGACAAAAACCAATTTTGCTCTTTTTAATTCAGCAAGTCCCATTATTTAAACAGCTTCCAGAAGCAGAATATATATTCCAAGAGGAGCTATGGACATCCCTAAATCCTCTTCAGTGGCAAAAGTGGCAAGGAAAAGAGTATCCAGATGGCTGTGCTGGAACTCTTTTCTCTCTTCTGGATCTACCCAGGGATTGATTTCTGATCAAACAAATGCGACTGGACTCCTTTCAAGGCATTAAATGTAATTAGCTGTTAATTGTTATCGTTAAAGGACTCTGCTGAGTGGCTATCAAGGCACCATCTGGACAGCTCATCACATTCACCGGGGAAATCCCGAAATCTCCATCCAAAAATGTGTGTGTCACTTCCAGGTATTTACAATACCTGTCAACAACCTTTGTATCCAGTGGGAAACTTGTTACAGATGGTTAAAATTAAAGACAGAAATACTCTTTTTCTGTGTCAAAATTCAACTTTGTAGTATTTGTACTTCTTTAAAACAATGAAGTTCAAATGAGGATAATATAAGAGAACGTATGCTTGTATGTTCTCATATTTTAAACACCATCTTTATCATTTTGGTATTTGGTTGTAAACAACGGAATATGATGCAGATAATCTGAAGTAAAAAGAGAGAGAGATAATTTATTGGAATTATATTGGACTACTGAAAGACCAGCTTGAAAATCTGACAGGTCCCAAGCAAGCTCTGGGCAGCCATGCAGAAGATAGCCAGGGGATGTCAGACAACTCTTAACTGCCTCTGTATTGTGCTATCACTTGCTCAAGATCCAAAATCTTACAAAAGAACACCTGTTGTGCAAGTCTATGTCATAGTTTTACCACCTGATTCTGCCAAGCTGAAGAAAGAGGAAACATCTTTGGCCTCTACAACAGGAGATGGATGCTGCCTTCAAGTAAGTGATCCTCAAATTAAGATAAAGATACCAGTATGAAGCAGATGCAGAAGCTGCACACCCACCAAAGTGACAAAGATTAACTAAGTGATTTCACTATAAATCAAACCCCTCTATGACAGGTGAAAAAAATTGTCTTCCAATGATATTTGGAAAATTATTCCTGATTCAGTCATTAATTAAATGTATGTTCACATTGTGATGAGGATGTATTACAGATAAATCTTCAGAAGTTTGGATGAGGTGGTACATTCCTTACCTTTTGAGACCCATACCACAAAAGAAAACAAAATGCTTTTCTCCAAAATAGAATACTGGTCTCAACAGGCCATTTTCATGACACATTGTGGGGTTTTTAAGTTTCACTAATTTTTTAATTTATTAAATTCATATGCATCTACTAAGTTATGTGTCACTGTGTAACGTTTTGCTAGATGAATACAAAATAGTATTTAATAGTGTCTCTAATTAAAATCTAAGTAGGAAAATAAGATATATCTAAGTCCAAATAATTAGTAAACAGGGAAATATATATACTTTGATGGAAGTCAATTAAAATTTTATATATCCTAACTCTACTTAAAAGTACATTTTATACAGACAATATTCAGTTCCTAACAAGTCTACCATGTTTGGAAAATAGGTATGACATAAATCCAATTTAATTTTGTCTTTCCCCTCTGCTGTGCAACAACTTGCCAAAATGTTACAGCCTTGCTCCTTCTATCCAGATACTTGGATGTGTATTATCTAGTTCTAGCAAGCCATCTCCTCCTCCCTTTTCATCCTGTGAACTCCAGTTCATCCTTCAAGATTTAACTCAGAAGTATCTCCTGTGAATTTCTTGATGTACACGCTATGGATATGTGGTCTGGACACCTTGTCTCCTGTCTTCTTAATGGCACCACACTCTAATCACTCGGGAAATTCATGCCCACTCTCCTTCCCTATTCCACTTCACTTCATCCATCTCTTAAATAGAAGGAAGAGTACCAATAGGACTCAAAGACAAAGCGGAGTTCTAGAGTCATACACGTAAGCCAGCAACCATGGGGTGGCACCTACAGAGGGGGAGTGGAAGGAGGAGTAAAACGTTTATAAAGATAATTTAATGGGAAAAAATACTGACCCTTAGAAAGCCAGGTCAGTCAAGAAGTTCAGAACAATTAAATAATGACCCCTTAACATAATTCAAACTGTTTCCCTCCTTCAGCAGGCTTAGTTGATAGACTAGTACCTGTACTACAGCGATACTTGTGGGTTAACATTATCATTGCATCTTAGTGAAAAAGGAAAGCTTCAGGCTCTGCACCTCTATGGCAAAATCAGCGTAGCAGTGGGGCCTACTGTAAACATTCCTACGAAATAGAGACATCAGTCACAGTCCCACACATCAGTGACTTTAATAGAGGTTTATTATAAGGAACTTGTGAATAGGATAAAAAAGAAGGCCAAAAGAAAACGTGAGACACCAAGAAATGATACTTCAAAAGCAGCCAGTCATCCAAAGATCCTAAGAACTTAGAAGCTTGGAAGAAAATTCCTAAAGACCTGGACATAGACCTCTGAGAAAGGGGAGCTGCTAGCTGGCCTAGTATCTCCAGAGTTCAGAGGAAGGACCCTGGATAGCTAGAGCTGAGACTTATGACAAGAGGACTGTTTACTGTTGGTAATCCGGGGAGATGCAACAAGGCTGGGACGAGAATATAAAAATGCAAATAGAAACTGGAGCCACCAGGTGCTATTGGAAGCAATTACTGTGTTCACATGAAGCTCCATTGCTATTGCAGTCCTGAAAGGATCAAGAAACAAAAAGAAGCCACAATCTCCTTTTCCTTCTTCAGCTTTTCAGTCTCCCTCTAGTTGCCCATAGTTCATAGTGCCCAATAAGAGCCAGCTGGTGAAGGGAGACCGTAGTTTGCAGAATTCCAAACCCTATAACGCCAAAGCTTGGGGAGAGACACTTCATTATAAGTAGGAAAGGCAGCAGGCAGAGAAGAAATCTCTGCAGGTGAAGTTAGATGTCAGTTCTTCTTTTGTTTGCAGGGCATCTTTTTAGGTTTCATTTCTCATAAGGTTAGGTTTTCAAGTTTTAACGGAGACCATCCGAAAGATAATATCACAAGCTTCATAATTAACATCTTTTTCCTCATCATAATTTCTGATCCAGTTTGAAAACATTTTTTAAAAATTACTAAAAGGGTATAATTGAATTGTAAAACACAAAGGATAAATGCTTGAGGTGATGGATACTCTATTTACCCTTATGTGATTATTACCATATTGCACGCCTGTATCAAAATATCTCGTATAACCCATAAAATATATACACCTACTATATACCCACAGAAATTAAAAATATTTTTAAATGCAAATATCCCTTTAGTTTCCAGAGACAGGGCTTTCCTGATCTTGCCCAAAATTCAGAGACCCATTTCACTCTGAAAAGTGGTGCTCCTGACCCTCTGGATAAAGGAAAAATTGCCCATACTATGCAGATATTTCTAAGCCCTGTCTCTAAGTAGCCATGAGCTTTTTGCTTTCAGACTTGTTTATCAACCTCTGTTTTTTAAAACAAAATTTTAATCTTAGAATACTCTTCTCTGAACAGCATTAACCAATACAGACAAAAATGAACGGTAGATGTCCCATGAGCCTCATAAGGATGTACACCAGCTGAGCACTGAGCACAGTTTTATCAGTGAAATAATGATGAATGGTTTTTCCATACATAAGCACAACATTGAGTTAAAATCAACACTGCGTGACTCATTTTTAAAACTCTTCTGACAGTTCTACCCTGTAGGTTGGCCTTAAGCCTGACTTGCTTTTATGGGCCATCAGATTTGTTCGGGGATCTCCAAAAGGCAGCAGCCTTGAGTACCTGCAGCTTAGTGGCTCACAATGCAGGAAACATTCTTACCTGACTTTGAATCTACCAAAGCAATTTCTTCCTCTCTGATTTTTACAGCTAAGGTCCAGTTGGCCAGTCAACCATGTCTTCAATGAAAGGAAAACAGCTTTGGGGAAGTCACATGCACTGCTTGGAGGAAAACAATCAACATAGGAAAGATCCTATCTAGTTTATTCTCTCTCAATTTTAGTAAAACATCTTTCACACTTTCCCTCAAATATTGAGCCATATAAAATCATTGTTCAATTTAACTTTAAATTAACTTTAACAATGACAACTTAAGGTACTGTGTTAGATGGAGTAAAGCAAACAGAGTCTTAAAATATAAAAATTCTTGACAACCGAGTAGGAATGACACACTTTTTTTTTTCATTTAACATTTCGACCTAGCCATGGAGATGTGGGGTATTTATGTCCTTTTCCCTTTGATTTTGTGTGTGTTCTGCAATTGCAAACAGAAAACTACAGACGTGACACTGTACCTGTTTCTGTGCCTAGGCCTTATGAAACTGACAGCTTCCACTACCTGTCTCTTAGAACAATCATTCTTGAAAACCAGTCACCATGCTGTGAGGAACACCAAGTAATCCCATGGAGAAGTCCACACAGAGAAGAACTGGAGGTCCCAGACTGACATCCTGCTGAGTTCCCAGACAACAGTCAGTACCAATTTGCCTTTTAAGAAAGTAAGCGCTCATGGAAATGACTTCTCTGGATCAAGAAAAGCCTAGTTCTTGACCTACAAAATCATGAGCAAAATAAAATTGCTCCTTTAAGACATTATCTTTTGGGGTATTTTCACAGGCAACAGGCACCCACTATAAAAAGCTGTCACCTCCTATGACATAACATCCTCAAGACGTTTTTATTACTTTACTCCAGCTCACTAGAAACACCCTTTACTTTCTCCCCAAACACACACATCATTCCTGCCTTTGTGTAATGTATGCTCTGCAAGGGGGAAAAGGCACTGAGATACAAAAGCACATTGTAAGACAGAAAACTCTGTCATTTCCTATCATTTACCTTGATGTGAGCAACCACCTCCAGAAGGGGAACTAGTTGTCATTGCTTCAAATCTCCTTCTCATCTTTCTTCTACTTCTCCCTTTGCAGTCTGTGCATACCATTGGGGCTTCCTCACCTATTCCCACCTATTCTCTATTTTTTAAATTAAACTTTAAGTTCTAGGATACATGTGCAGAACGTGCAGGTTTCTTACAGAGGTACACATGCGCCATGGTGGTTTGCTGCACCAATCAACCCGTCATCTACATTAGGTATTTCTCCTAGTGCTATCCCTCTTCTTGCTCCCCACCCCTGACAGGCCCTGGTGTGTGATGTTCCCTTCCCTGTGCCCATACGTTCTCATTGTTCAAGTACCACTTATGAGTGAGAACATGCGGTGTTTGGTTTTCTGTTCCTGTGTTAGTTTGCTAAGAATGATGGTTTCCAGCTTCATCCATGTCCCTGCAAAGAACATGAAGTTATTCTTTTTTATGGCTGCATAGTATTCCATAGTGTAAATGTGTAACATTTTTCTTCACTCAGTCTAACATTGATGGGCATTTGGGTTGGTTCCAAGTCTTTGCTATTGTAAATAGTGCTACAATAAACATATCTGTACATGTGTCTTTATAGTAGAATGATTTATAATCCTTTGGGTATATATCCAGCAATAGGATTCTGGCTCAAATGGTATTTTTAGTTCTAGATCCTTGAGGAATCACCACATTATCTTCCACAGTGGTTGAACGAACTTACAATCCCACCAACAGTGTAAAAATGTTTCTAGTTCTCCACATCCTCTCCAGCATCTGTTGTCTCCTGATTTTTTAATGATCACCATTCTAACTGGCTCCATGAGATGGTATCTCATTGTGGTTTGGATTTGCATTTCCTAATGACTACTAATGATTACCTTTTTTTAATATGTTTTTTGGCTGCATAAATATCTTCTTTGAAAAGTGTTTGTTCATATCCTTTGCCCACTTTTTGATGGAGATGTTTGTGATAGATTGATTGCATTAATGAACCAAGGGGTCCAGCTCAGCCATTCCCACCCTTATGGTACAGTCCCTCACAGCTTCTTACGGCTAGGGGAGGGAGTTCCCCAACCCCTTGAGCTTCCCAGGTGAGGTGAAGCCCCACCTTGCTTCTGCTTGCCCTCTGTGAGCTGCACCCACTGTCTAACCAGTCCCAATGAGATTAACTGGGTACCTCAGTTGGAAATGCAGAAATCCCCTGCCTTCTGCATTGGTCTCATTGGGAGCTGCAGAAGGGAGCCATTTCTATTCAGCCATCTTGCCTGGGAGTCCCTCTTCTCTATTTTTTAATCTCAACAAATTCAGAGCAAAAACTATGGACTTGAGAAGAACAAGTAGAGCAGGAGAAGGAATGTCAAACCACCAAAAATAATCCTACAAAGCATTGCACTTTTTATCTGTGTTCACAGCCCCTGGCTCATTTCTTTACCCACTACAGTAAAAACCACCTACTTAAAATTGCAGCCCCCACTGACACACTCCATATGCCTTTCCTGATTCGTTTTTCTCCATAGCACTTATTGTCAGATGCCATATTACATATTTATTTATATATCTCGCTTATTTTTATCCACCCTAATAGAAGGTAAGTTCCATGAGGACGTGGATGTTTATCTGTTTTATTCACTAGCACGTCCCTATCCCCTAGAACACAGACAGGCCCATGTAAAGTTCCAAGAATATACATTTACTAAATTATTGCTGTTAATTGTAGTCTTGAGGTAACCCTCAGAACATATCATTGTTGTTTTGAAAAAATGTGCTACAAAATCCGAAGGACCTACTTTAAAAATTAACTTTGAGAACACAGACTACTCAGAAATAGAAGTTCAGTTTTTTACTTAGGTTTGCAGCATCTATTTTTTGTGATTCAACTGTACAAAAATATTCCATAAATTAATGTTAAATAATATCCAATACATAATTTTCTTTTTGAAGTTTTCTCAATTTTGGCTTTGGTCAAGCTAAACTATTAATAATTTGTTAGAAAAAATTCTTGACTGCCTGCTAATGAAAACTTTCTGTACTTAAATGATTTAAGTGAACACAATCCGGTGACCTTCTTCCATACCATGTTTTTAGCTTTAGGCGTTTCTCTACTGTTCCTTTTCATTTTTTTAAAGTAATCATTTATAAGTGACAAGAACTTCTAAGGCAGTTGAACAAATAGATAGGTCACCACAATAAATATATATCACTTTGAACAGCTACAACAAAATAAACATTGACAGAACAATTTGGACACTTAGCTGGATCCTAGAAGTAACTAAGATCTACATCTGGTGACTGTTCTATGTCCTCATCTCCAATAAATAATCTATTGATCTTAAGACTTTTTACACTTATGTGTATATTACCTCACAGTTTGCAAAACTCATTCATATGCATTGTCTTAATCTCCACAGTAACAGTGAAGTATTTTGTTTGTTAGCTACTGTGGCATAACAAACCAGCACAAAACCTCAATGGCATAAAACAATAATCACTTATCTTTGGTTTGCATAGTTCAGCTGAGCTCAACAGCTTTCATACACACATCTTTGATCAGTTTCAGGCCACCTACATAGTTTTGATTACCTTGACTGGGCTCCCTCACATGTCTTGGGCATTAGCTGGACAATGTGTGCTATCTTGACTCTCCTCCACATGTCCCCTCCCCTAGTTTGGGCATGTTCTTATGACAAAGGCACAGGAGCAATGGAATGCACAGGTACACGTTTTCAAGTTTCAGATTACATCGAATTTGCTACTGTCCCATTTGCCAAAGCAAATAACATGGCCAACCCAGAGTTACAGCACACAGAAAAAAATGTTGCTACTGAGACACTGTTAATTGTGGTGATTAATGCAATCAATCTACCACAGTTTGTGCTGTTATTTTTCTTATTTTACAGATGAGAAACACAAGACTTAAGAAGATTAAGTAAGTTCCCCAAAGTGAATCAGCCAAGTGAATGTATCAGAAGCTCATGTATTCTGACTCCAAAAATGTTCTTTCGTCCAACCATGTCTGGCCTGTTCATTCATATTCATAGACACTGAGTTTATTGTTTCTAAAAAGCAGAACCATTTCATATTACTATGATCCTCAGAAATTCCAAAAACAAAAGTTGGAATGCCAATCAAATTGCTTATCCTTTTTGTAAACTGGATAAATGCAAATCTTATTAGTTCACACTGCTCTTTATTATTTTAATTATTGAATGCTATGGAACATTTGGGTGTACCTTGCTTGTCCCTCCAGCTAAATTGACACCTCCTTCAAGACAGAAACCTTAAGTTATTTGTCTTTATATTTCTCCCACTGCCTACATAACGCTCTTCAAGTAGTAGATGTGCCACTGGGTTGATAAAACTAAAAGAACAAAATGTCACCTTGATAAAGTTTCCTGTTGGAGAAGCAAAAATTAAAAGGAAAAAGCTAAATTGATGTTGAATTGAGTAAAGGATAAGGGAGAATTGCAACTGTGCTTACATTAGAAAAGAAAAAAAGAATACATTTATGTTTTATTTTCAAAATCTTCATGCCAGCTATCATATATGAATATCTCCCTTACATTTATTTGCTCTGATTCAGAGTTGAAAATCAGCTGTGGTGAACTGCCAAGCACGAATGAGTGAACTAACTGTTTTATTCATTGTAATAACCACCACAAATGTTGGGTTTAATGAGGTACTCACTTTTCCATTACAAAAATTGAATCCAGATTTTCCTTGCTGCACTTTGAATGATAGCTGGGTTAATGTCATTCTCTATAAAGCATTTTTATTCAATAACTTTATTATATCTGGAGCAGGTAAAGTTTAAAAATATGTAAAATTTTGTCAGATATTTTTGTTTCTGGGTAAGTGAGTTTGCCCCCTTTTCATGTTTGAATCACCCTCAGAAAATGGAAAAAGAGAACAAGAAGGTAATGTAATAAATTTCTGAGAAAACCCTGAACATTGCCACTCTCCTTTAGCAGTATAAGTATTAAAGGAAAATAGCAGACAATACATGTTTAGGCAAAGGAAAAAACTCTATAGTGGTAAAAGAGGTAGTCATCAATTTCCAAGTTTCAATTGAAACAAATTATTTAATATTGAGTCTTAGATCTTCAGTTGGGGAACAGCTCAAACTTAAGACAAAGTTTACTGGTACCTCCAAATCCTTAAAAAGGGGAACTTGTCTTCCTCATTAATAAGTATCTTAGAAGGATCCAATTCATAGTCAAGACTAACTTCTCTATTAAAACAACAATTAAGTGGCTATACAGGTGAAGAATGCTTCAAATTACCTAAAACAGTTGTATAATTTCTGAAACACATTGCAATAATGTCTGCAGATAATGCTATTTTCCTCTGACTCCAAATGCCATCGGCTGAATTGTTGCAGATACGGAAACATTGACTGATAATGACAGGCAAACCAAACTGCTACACAAAATGTAAGCAAAGGGTATCTTCAATAGTAGATTATTTTTCAACAATAGGACAATATATACACTCTAATTTTGAGTTCAGAGTTAGCCTCAATCAATGCAAGTGTCTGAAAACAAAGAGCGTAACCACAAAGAATAATCTTTCCAAAGTGCAGATCAAAATATAAAAGAATTCCTCTCTTCAACAGCAAAAATCAAAGGAAATATATCAGCAAGTAGTCTTCTTACAAAATAATAGTGGCAACAGCACAGTGCTGTTTTTCTTCCAGACTTCATAAGTTGTAACAACAAGAATTTGTGTATAAAAAATTTAGAAAAGGCCTAAGAAAATGAGATTTCCTATATGAATGCTTTAAAATGTATAATAATGAAGTAATTTTAAGTGATTTTAAGTATATTTTAAGTTCATTGCCCTCAGAAATATTTTATGGTAATAATAATGAGGTTGAAAAAGATTTCAAGAATGAGATACCATCTGACACCAAGAAGTATGGCTTCTATTAAAAAGTCAAAAACTAACAGATGCTGGTGAGGTTGCAGAGAAAAGAAAATGTGAACACTGCTGGTGGGAATGTAAATTAGTTCAGATATTGTGGAAAGCAGTTTGGCAATTTCTCAAATAACAGAACTGTCATTTAACCCAGCAATTCCATTACTCGGTATAAGCCCAAAGGAAAATAAATCATTCTGTGACAAAGATATGCACACATATGTTCATCACAGCAGTATTCATAATAGCCAAGATATGGAATCAAACTAGATGCCCAAGAACAGTGGACTAGAAAAATAAAATGTAATATATATGCATCATGAAATACTATGCAGCCATGAAAAACAACAAAATCATGTATTTTGCAGCAACATTGGTGGAGCTGGAAGCCATTATCCTAAGCAAACTAATGCGAGAACAGAAAACCAAATACTGCATGTTCTCACTTGTAAGTGGGAGCTAAACAATTGAGTACACATGGACACAAAGAAGGTAACAATAGACATCACGGCCTACTTGACATCCAAAAAAATACCTATTAGTCATTATGCTCATTATCTGGGTGATGAAATAATCTGTACACTAAACTCCCATGACATGTAATTTACCTATGTAAGAAACCATATATGTACCCCTGCTAACCTAAAAGTTGGAAAAAAAAAAAAAACAATCCCCCCAACTCCTTTCAAAACCTTTGCTCTTTCTGCAGCTCAAAAAGTGAGCCGTTATAGAGAGATCCAAGATGGCCGATTAACAACAGCTCAGGATTGTAGCTCCCAGTGAAAGCGCAGAGAGCGAGTGGACGCCGCACTTTCAGACGAATTTTTGTTGCCCACAGACTAGGAGATTCCCGGCGGAGGAGCCACA
>CAUYLG010037225.1:0-72071 GCA_963573385.1 Cacajao melanocephalus | reverse complement strand
ATTCTTGTTCTACTGCCCAGGCTAGAATGCAGTCTAAAAATGGGTATTAAAAACCTCTATTATGCCAATAATTGTGTTTAACAATGGAGACAGGAAGGAATAAGAGATGAAAATAACAAACAAGCAGCCAACCAATATTTTTTTAAACCTGTGAGATGCTATGCAATTGCTGAGGAGTGAGTTCGCCTAATACTTGAGTTTTTAAAAATAAGCCTGATGATTGCAAATTTCCTTATCTAAATTTAACTTAGAGAACTGGTGGGCATGTTCTCATTCCTAAGTGGGTGTTGAACAATGAGAACACACGGACCCAGGGAGATGAGCATCACACACCAAGGCGTTAGGGGTGAGGGGCTAGGGGAGGAGTAGCAGGGGGTGGGGGGACTGGGGAGGGATAGCATTAAGAGAAATACCTAATGTAGATGACAGGGTGATGGATGCAGCACACCACCACCATGGCACGTGTATACCTATGTAACAAACCTGCACGATCTGCACATGTACCCTAGAACTTAAAGTATAATTAAAAAATAATAATAATGAAAAAAGAACTGGTGGATAAACCAAACTCCAAAGTCCACAGTGTAAAGCATAAAAAGCTCAAAGAGATTCAATGAGTTAGCATTCTCTTGAACACAAAAGTGATAACAACTCACTTGGAGGAAACTTCGCTATTGAAACAAGCACTTGGAGATTTATGGTGTATTTTAGACACGCAGGAGCAATTGTCAAGAGAGAATGGGTTCTATTGCAAATAAGTGATTCCCAAGCAGTTAATGACCAATCCCCTCCCATTCATATCCTAAAACATATTATTTTCTGCTTTAATAATACTCAGGCCTTAAGAATAACGGAAACACCTGGAGTTGATTTTAACACTACTTTCTAGCCCAAGGAATGGTCCAAATCCCATCAGGCTAAATCTCACCCTTGACCTGCCAAATATGATTACTGGAGTCCAGTCACTTCCCTGCATTCTGCAGCTGTTCTTCCCCCTTCTCCCTTCATAATTATCACATCTACTTCTCTGCCCAGAACTCTAACAGCAGTAAGAGCACACACTGCCAATTCAAGTGGAATAACAATTTCTTCAATTGACACTCCAAAGCAAAGACGCCTGTGTTGACCCCTTCTGCCAACTATTTGTCTAGCCAATGCACGTGTCTTAAGACATTTCAAAGGCACTTTCATTGGTGATGGCCTGAAGCAGGCACTGCTGGGGTGAAACAGCAACTTAAGAGTGCCAGGGCAATAAAACACAACAGGTTACATAAAAAAGAAGTGAGGGGCACCCAGAGTTTTTACGTCCCAGACAAGGCAGAAGGTGAAGTTCCAAACCCATTTGCACAGATCCAGTCACATGAAATAATGGACCACCAGACTGCAACCCTCTCCCTGCCCTGGCTATGGGACTTTGTTTAAATCATCTAACCACACATCATTTTCCTCTTGAAGGCTAAGCATCAGATGAGGGAGAGATGTTTCTTTTTTTAATCTAATTTTTGATGCATTGGCAAAACCTGACTGCTTCTCTTGTAAACTTGGTAGCCACCACAACAATTGCATTCAGTGAGATTTACACCTTGTCAAATAATTTCTTAGGCACATTTTGCCCCATTTCATTGAGATTTTTAGGAATAATCCATTGACTTTTTGGTTTATAAAGTCCATCCCTTCCCCACTTGAGGCATTTCTTAGATATCTTCTTTCTCAAAACTGACTAGATACAAACTTGCTTACATTCTGAAAGCTAACAAAACCAGAGTCAATTCATCCTCAAAATGCTACTGGTTAGGCATAGTGGCTCATGCCTGTAATCCCAGCACTTTGGGAGGCCGAGGTAGGCAGATCACTTGAGGCAAGGAGTTCAAGACCAGCTTGGCCAACATGGCAAAACCGTCTCTATAAATAATACAAAAATTAGCCAGGCATGGTGGTGCATGCTTGTAAATTCCAGCTACTGAGGAGGCTGAGGCAGAAGAATCACTTGTGGAGGTTGCAGTGAGCTGAGATCTCACCACTGCATTCCAACCTGGGTAACAGAGCAAGACTGTTTCAAACAAAACAAAACGAAACAAAACAAAACAACACAAAATCCTACTTTCTGAAAATCCCTAACTTAAGAACTCTTTAGATCAACAAATCTTTTCTGAAGAATTAATATTTCCCTAACATTTTTAGTTCCTTAATGACTAATGATTCCTCTTCCACTACTGGAAGACAAGTTTCTCACAACCTTCTGGCTGGAAACAACTAGAAATGCTGAATGAATTATAACAAACATCACCTTAAAAGAATTTGGCAAAAAAGATATATTTTTTTGGACAAATGCTAAGGCAAATCTCACACTTTAGAGATAGATGCAAAATACCTGGACAAAGCAACTACTTTTTCTTCAAGGGCATTTGCTCATCTGAAAGAAAGGGACAGAGGGCCCAGGATCAGTCTGAAGTGGGGAGTCTTAGAACAGACCCTCCTTACATTAAGGTGGGACCCCAAAAGGAGGAAAGAACCCCAAAAAGGCTACACCAAGACTAAATGTACCTATTTAGCCCCAGAGAAC
This sequence comes from Cacajao melanocephalus, assembly GCA_963573385.1. Taxonomy (NCBI): domain Eukaryota; kingdom Metazoa; phylum Chordata; class Mammalia; order Primates; family Pitheciidae; genus Cacajao; species Cacajao melanocephalus. The sequence goes on along the minus strand of CAUYLG010037225.1, from coordinate 69,508 downwards.
TAAAGGCACATTGTCTTTTTGGGTTTTTTTTTTTTTTTCTTTTGAGATGCTCTGTCACCCAGGCTGGAGTGCAGTGGTGCAATCTTGGCTCACTGTAACCTCTGCATCCCAGGTTTAAGTGATTCTCCTGCCTCAGCCTCCCAAGTAGTTAGGATTATAGGCACTTCCCACCTTTGGGAGGCCAAGGCAGGAGGGCTACTTGAGCTCAGGAGTTTGAGACCAGCCTGAGCAACACAGGAAAACACCGTCTTCCAACTCCCCATGCCAAAAAAAAAATTAACAGGGTATGGTGGTACACACCTGTAGTCCCAGCTACTTGGGAGGCTGAGGTGAGAGGATGGCTTGAGCCCAGGAGTTTGAGGGCACAGTGAAATTTCTTTATTTTCAGTAGAGGCAAGTTTTTCTATTTTTAGTAGAGATGGGGTTTTTGCCATGTTGGTCAGGCTGGTCATAAACTCCTGACCTCAGCAGATTCACCCACCTCGGCCTCCCAAAACGCTGGGATTATAGGCATGAGCCACCATGCCTGGCCAGGCACATTGTCTTGATTCTAAATTCAGCCAGAGGGAAAAGCTGAGTCTACAGACAGGTTTCTACATGCCTAGGCATGCACAGGCTGGTAGGCCACAGAACTTCACACCATAAACTCAGTAAGCCCCCAAGTACCCAGCAGTAACACTCTTCTTCTTGGTAGGAATGTGCTTCTATCCCATGCCTTGAGGAATGGCACAGATGGTTTTTACCGAGCAATGGCCAACATAGGGTCAGAGACCAACCATCAAGCACAGAAGGAAACAAGGCATAGAGAGTCAGAACCAACACAAACTGAAATTACCACACACAAATTATGAAACAACTAGGGTTATTCTGCTAAAAGAAATAAATAACAACCTGAAAAATATCTACAGGGATCATGAAAATATAAAATGCAACACAGAAGAGTTGAAGAGGCACCAAATAAAACTGCTAGGAATGGGGGGAAACAGTCCTTGAAATTAAAAACTTAATGGTTTTGGCAGCAGACCATACATAGCAGTAGAATCAATGAGTGAAGTGGAAGATAAGCCAAAAGAAATACAGTGGCAGAGTGAAACAAAATGATGGGAAATTTGAGTGAGGTAAAAAGAACCGGTGATCAGAGAAAGGAGGTCCATCATACTTTTAGTTAAAGTTCAAGACCAGGCATAGTGGCTCACACCCGCAATCCCAACATGGGGAGGCCAAAGTAGAACTGCTTAAGGTCAGGCGTTTGAGAGCAGCCTAGAAAACAGCAAAACTCTGTCCTTAAATTATAGGGACAAAAAGTTTCCAAAAAGAGGGAAGAGAATGGGATACAGGAAATTTTTGAAGAGATATGGATAAGAATTTTCCTGAAAGCCAATTTGTACGTTTGATAAGCCCAATGATCCTGAGTGGGATAAAGAGAAAGGAATACATGAAACTGATGGGGGAATGGGAATTGAGGGGAGGGTTAAATTCCCTAAGTTCAAAAAAAGTTTGTTGGAGAACAACTGTGCTTTATTTTTTTGAGACCAGGTCTTGCTCTGTCACCCTGGCTACAGTGCAGTGACACGATCATGGCTCCCTGTATCCTCAAACTCCCAGGCTCAAGTGAACCTCCCACCTCAGCCTCCCAAGTAGCTGGGACTACAGGTGTGCACCACCATACTATGCTAATTTTTTGTTGCTGTGGGGGAGTGGGGAGACAGTGCTTTCCTATGTTGCCCAGGCTGGTCTCACACTTCTGAGCTCAAGCAATCCTCCTGCCTTGACCTCCTAAAGTGCTAAGACTATAAGCATGAGCCACCACACCCAGCCATAAGACAAAATCTTAAAAGCCTCCAGAGAAGAAAGGCTGATCACCTTCAAAGGAATGCAGTTAGACTGACATTCCTAACTTCTCCACAGCTTCTGATTGATTAAAGTACTCTGATGAGACTAGCTGCATCTTGGTTTTAGACCAAACTGTATGCTTTATTTAATACCATAATTGCATGCTGACTAAGCCCTTTCTCTGAACTCTTTCTGAAGGTAATGGGAATAAAGAGGATGTAAATTTCTGAAAATAATTCTGAAACATTCGGCAGCTTTTAACTTTATTACCCTGCAATGTGGTGAAGCCGCTGTACTAGAAATAATGGTGCTTGGCTTATAAGTTTTGTCTGTGTTAAAATCTTCCCACCAATCAATTAAAACACCTTCCTGGAGCTGAGCCACAGGGAAAGAGTAGAAAAAGTGGGACTGAGTCCTTCCTGGTAATAACTGAACCTCCAGATGATAGACTTAAAACATATTTCTAGGCCATTCATGAAGCACCCAATGCTTGCTCAATATTTCTTTTAGATTAAATTTTTGAGAAACAAAGCTTTTCTTTAATCTACTTCTCCTAATATCTTTAATTTATACTTTATATCCTATCAGCCAGTGCTTAATTATTATAGTAATAATGACACAGAGCATTCTATGTTTTTCTGTGTGGGACTCAGTGACTCTGATATAAAAAGGCCATCAAAATGATTTGTCATACACATTCACAAGGACGATCACAGCAGCTTAATCCACTTCACTTAAAAAGCAGTCTGCTGCTCGTCTAAGAAAATACTCACTTTGTTGAGAGGAGAACAGATACATTTGGGGATCTTAGCAATAGAACACTTAAGAGGTATCCTTTTCAATGAATAGCTTGATGACAATTCAGAGTTACTACAGAGAAAAAATATGATACTGTGTCATAAATCAACTTAATACTATGATCCTTCTGTTAAGATGATCAACAGGATCAAAAAACTACTTGATGAGTTTAGGGAAAGAGATACCTCTGGAAATGAAACACAGCCTATATCTAAAACAGAAGTATCAGCTATATAAAGTTAAGGATGGAGAAGAATCAAAACTAAGTGAAGAACAGAAACCACTTAGGAAAAATTATTCTCAAAGGCTCTGTTTAGCCTGTATTTTCTACTGCTTCACATGTTTCTAATGCTCAGCAGAGGTTAGAGCCCATAACTTCAATGATATCACTTACTTGTAAGAAACAACTAAGTTAAAGATATCTGAGAGATCATAATTTATAATCAGTATCTAGTTTCTATTGAGAATTTCATAAATGGCTTCTGTACTAGTAATTCACAAATATACTTATCATGTTCTATATTTTCACTAAACAATTCACATACCTAAACAAATCTAGGTGTTCACTAAGATAAATTAACATTACAATTTCACCCATCAAAAGTTACTCTATAGAAGATAAACTGTTTCCTACATAAAATCGATTTGCTATTTGCCTAGACGTTCTGTGACTATTATTCTTCAAATACCTTAGGCTTTCCAAAAACATATTCACTACTAAAGACTATAAGTCAGGGATGTTCAAAACTTTGGCTTCCCTGGGCCACACTGGAAGACTTGTCTTGAGCCACACATAAAATACACTAACACTAATGACAGCTGATGAACTGGAAAAACAAATTGCAAAAAAAGCTCATAATGTTTTAAGAAAGTTTATGAATTTATGTTGGGCCACATTCAAAGCTGAACTAGGATGCATGAGGCCCATGGGTCATGGGTTAAATAAGCTTGCTCTAAGTGAAAACGTAAAAGGAACATACTACACAAAAAATCAGAGACCACTGATCTAACAAAATGACAACTTTGAATTATAGTTTGCATCTACACCTGAAATTGTTACATCTCATCTACATCAACCTTGTTAATTATTAGACAAGGAAATAAATCCCAGATATTTTACATGATTGTCCAAATCATATAAAATGAGTCTTTCTCTGTCTTCTTGACCGCTGCCCACAACAGTGCCTCTCCATGCCAGCACATGGTGTTATTTCACAAAGGCTCCTGCTTCCCTCTCCTCCCAAGAGACAACTATTCATGATACACTTTTAAAGGCTCACACACTTCCCCACATACTCACACACACATACATACATACATACACACTCACACAATGAAACCAGGCTGTCATCCTCCAGCCCTCTCAGTCTGGCCCAGGCTTGCTTCCTGGTTACAATCCAGAAGAGATTTTGAATCCATCACTGGTGAGCCAGGTGCAGTGGCTCACACCTGTGATCCCAGCACTTTGAGAGGCCAAGGGGGGAGGATTGCTTGAGCCCAGGGGTTCCAGACCAGCCTGGGGCAGCATACCAAGACCCCATCTCTACAAAAAATAAAAATAAAAAAATTAGCTGAGCATGGTGGTACACACCTGTAGTCCCAGCTATTTGTAGGGTGAAGACAGGAGGATCACTAGAGTGCAGGAGTTCCAGGCTACACTACTGCACCACTGCACCCCAGCCTGGGCGAGAAAAGGAGACCTTTCTCAAAATAAAACAGAATCCATCACTGACTGGGAATCAGCAGTTTTCTATATCCCAGCTTTTTGGATGAGCTCCCAAAGAACTCTTCAGTCCCTTTCTAGCCACTCTTGAATTCTCTGGTTAATGGGGCCAGCTAGGTATGAATCAGCAGACTTCAGGAGTCTCTTCCACCCTCAAAGGATCTGTGCCTTCCTCAGGGCAAAGCTCCTCCCTACTACAATCTATAGAGTGGCATTCTTCCCGTAAATGGGTCCCAGAAACCTTTAGAAAACCCAGGTGACGCCTGGACCAAAACCACAGTACTTTGAGTCTTCCTTCTAGATTTTAGGATGCCAAATCCTACAAATAAAGGCCTAAATAATCTTACGAGGTGGCGAAAATAACTGCAGGTCTCACTCCCCTAAGCTCCTTCCCTCTTCCTCTCTTAAAAAAACCCTAAATAAATAAATATAAATAAATCCCCTAATGCATTTGAACTACTGCCCTAGAAATTTAATAATGGACTAGGAGGCCTTTGACCCCTGGGTCTCTGGGTCAAAGATAATTCAGGTTGTTAGTGATAAACTGTCATTGCAATCAGTGACTGGTCAGTGGCTCACAGATGCAAGCGAGTGACTCAGTGGTCTCAGAGCAGCTGTCAAGGGACAAGTGCTGAGGACCCTTTTTTGCAGGCACATCACTTACAGAGAGCCCACAGAGATCTCTTGCGTGTTTTCAGGGTGTCCTGCAGAAAGGCATTAGTGCCAAACAAGTTTAAGAGCACTGAGGCAGCTCATTACTATACTAAACACTAATTCACATTCACACACACACATTACCCTCCTTTTCCATGTTATGACATTAGGACTACTTACTTTATAGTTATCTTGTCAGTCAGAATTTATTGAAGCTACTTGGGTACAAGATATTGTAACAAGGAACAAAAAGATATAAAGATCTAACTGATTTACAACCGTCAAATTCCTGCGAATCATAGGTACGTTAAGCTGTTCCTCAATGGCATAGAAATACATCTCTCTTATCTAGAAGCATAACACCCAAAGCACTATCAAAGTGAAGCTGAATTCATATACAGTGCCATCTTGAGACTGAAAGTGCAGCATGATCATAATTAAATTCCTTACCCTGAAATCTGGAGATCTGGGTTCTAGTGCTAGGATTGATGCCCTTGTTTGTACCTTGTGGTTTTCCTCATCTAAAAAGATGAGATTTGAGCAGATGACTTCTAAGACAAGCTTTTCGATTCTAACACTCTATGATTTTTCTCAGGACTACTGTAGTCATATTTAAGACCTTACTTCTTAGGCAGTGCTAATATTGTTTAAGATTATTTTCATTACCTACCAGGAACAGTGGTTTTGTATTTAAATAACAAACTCCTAATATAGCAAACATTAGGTGCCAGGCAATGGCCAAAGTAATTTACAAAGATTAACTCCTTAAACTGCATTGTTTTAATTCATTTCTTAGTTGCTTCTATGTACTCAAAAGAAAATGTAACAAAATATCTTAAGGGTAGCAAGAATTGTGGACCGAGCAAACTTCTGACTCCAATTCCTTAGTCTGAATAATTAAACACTGATTATTACTGAGCACTTCAAAATAAACAGTGCAAATTTTAACCACAAAAATAACAATTTAGTAATAAATCCATGCATCACTGATACTGGTGAATTGCACTCATACTTTCTTATTAACTGATAGTAGTATTAACTAAACTGCTATCCATCAACTCCGGCAAACTAGCAATATTTCTTCATTCAGTCAGTTAGTGAATAATAATTAAGAACAAAGACTATGCTCTCAGCACCATGATGGCCCCTGGTGATAAGACAACATAAAAGATAGATAGGACTTTGCGGCTTTTACATTCTAGAGATATGAAATGCTAAACTGTGCATTTATGACCACTTAACAAAAAAATTCTTCTGGCTGAGTACAATTGTTTATTTTTTTAAAATTAAAACACATGAGTGCCAAAATAAAATGCTCAAAATAGAATTGAACTTGCTCTGACTTTGGTCTTGCAAACAAAAACAAAAACAAAAACAAAAAAAGGACTCAGATAAAATATTTAAAGTATATTTTCTATATTATAGAAAACAAGGTGATGGAATGTAGAAAGTTACCTATTTATGAACATTTATTGATGTCCTTATAGCTTAACAACTATGCATTTATACCAAGTCTTGAAAGTACTATTTCATTTATATCTTATTAGTTTATTTTGAGACAGGGTCTCACTCTGTCACCCAGGCTGGAGTGTGGTGGCACAATCCCAGTTCATGCAACTTCCAAGGACTCAAGTGATCCTCCTGTCTCAGCCTCCCTAGTAGCTGGGACTACAGGTGCATGCCACCATGTCTGACTAATTGTGTGTGTGTGTGTGTGTGTGTATTTTTTGTAGAGACAGGTTTTTGCCATGTTGCCCAGGCTGGTCTCGAACTCCTCAGCTCAAGCAATCCTCCTACCTCAGCCTCTCAAAGTGCTGGGATTACAAATTTGAGGCACCATGCATGGCCTTGAAATACTATTTCAGAAGGCTAGTAATCACAAAAGTAATCCTTCAAAAAGAAAACCTATGTGATCATTTAAAAGGTAGCTCTAGTCAATTTAAAGTATAATAAAGTATTAATACTTTCTGGAACAAATTGAAAAGGAAGCCTACATCCATAAAAAAGTATATAAGAACATTTTCAGGCAATCTGCAAATTTAGTACTTAGAACCAGGGGAATGTACATCACATGTAATCATTTCTTATTTCCTAGAGTCACCAGAAAAAGAATAACTTCTTCCATGAAACCATCAGTCATTATTCAAAGAAGAGGCTTTTAGTTACAAATGTACTATAAAACATTACAATTATTAGAATGTCCATTATTGGCTTAATTTGTCAAGGTAGTTTTCAACAAAGAATTGCTGTATTCGTAATCAAAGACTAGATTCTTACAAGGTCTGCGTAGTGATTTATTTATTTTTTTTACATTTTAGAGTGAGATGACATACTAATACTAGCAAAACACTGAATTTTCCAAAGGGTTAGTTTTCTCTGTAAATTACTGTGATAATTCCAAGACAATTTGGGGGGTAAATAAATTGTTCTCTTGATAAAATTGTAACTTTTTTTTTTTTTTTTTTTTTTTTTTTTGCTGAGCCAAGTCTCGCACTGTCACCTAGGCTGGAGTACAGTGGTGTGATCATAATTGTTCAGCACAGCCTCAACCTCCTGGGCTCAAGCAATCCTCCCGTCTCAGCTTCCTGAGTAGCTGGGACTGCAAGCACACACCACCATGAACTGGCTAATTTTTTGGATTTTTAGTAGACACGAGGACTCCTGTGTTGCCCAAGCTGGTCTTGAATCTCCGAGTTCAAAAGATCTACCTTGGGCCGGGCACAGTAGTTCACGTCTATAATCCCAGCACTTTGGCAGGCTGAGGTGGGCAAATCACAAGGTCAAGAGATCAAGACTATCCTGGCTAACATGGTGAAACCTTGTCTCTACTAAAAATATAAAAAATTAGTCAGACGTGGTGGCATGCACTTGTAGTCCTAGCTACTCAGGAGATGAGGAAGAAGAATCACTTGAACCTGAGAGGCACAGGTTGCAGTGAGGTGAGATCACGCCACTGCGCTGCAGCCTGGGCAACAGAGCAAGACTCCGTCCCCACCCCCAAAAAAGATGTCCCACCTTGGTCTCCCAAAGTGTTGGAATTACAGGCATGAGCCACATGCCCGGCCACAGTTATAATTTACACTGCTCAAGAGCAACAGGATTACTCAGCAACTATGCCATCCAGCTGTGGATGAAATGCACAGACACAAATCCCAAAAGGGTATCCACATTAAGGTCAACAGTAACTTTATGAAATCACATATCCAAAATGACAAGAAGAGCCTTCAGGTCTTCTTTGGCTGTCTCTTTCACAGAGTCCCGTGGTGTCAAAGCCACAGACACTTTGCAGCTCTCCCAAATGCACATGTCTAAAAGCACGTCCCTGTTACACAGTTGCCACCACCCTCAGGTTATAGAGTTTTATTCCCATACTGGTGCACTCCAGGCAGAGCAGAGCAGCAGGACGGTTATGTTCTTCCTTTTTCTATTTCATAAGGGAGAAGGAAATCAGCATACTTTAGTGGAAGGCAGGGAAGCCACTGAAACATGTCTTCACCTGACAGAGCATAACCACATTCACTACATGCAGAAGTGGGGTTTTCACGGGGCGTTTTTGAGTTTAGTGAAAATCTAATGCATGACATTTATTCTGTAATCAGTAGCATATTGCAAGTAATCACATTTCTCTGGGCCATGTACAGTCAAATGTAAAGGCTCTTTCAGGCAAGGAGGCCTTGTGTGGATTCAGTCTGAGACAGTGATGACTCTGTAGAGGCCTCAGAGACTATACTCTATGCTCTCCCTTAGCTTCTGCTAATTCCTGGAGAATGACAGTGGCCTTTGTCTTTTCTGCCTTTTTCAAGTGAATCACTGTCCTTTTGGATGGGGCATAAATAACATGGGCAACATTTAAAACTCCACTATATCTTTCTAAATATCAAAATATAATAAGTAACTACTTCTATTGACATTTTTTCTTCCTGTCAGGCTGAGGGCACTTGGGAACACACAATTTCATCAACATGTTTCAAAAAAAAAAAAGAAAAAAGAAAAACACTCAAGACATGAGTCTCCCATTTCTATTCAATTTAATATATGGAAAATCATGTATTTCATTTTCCATTCAACTCAGTATTCAAATTATTGGTTTCCTCTTGACAAACCCACTCGCTCATTTCCATAATTCCTGTAAGTATTACTCTTTCCCAAAATGGTTAATGCATGAGCAATCCCCCCGGGAAGGTTCCAACTCTACAGCAAGGTGACCTCACTAAAACAAATTATAATCATAATCTATTTTCTGTATTTCATCTAATCCTTTTGGGGACAATATACCAGCCTTCAATATTTTCCCCAGAAATAGATGACAATAATTTTCAATATGACTGCTATTATAACTGTATCTAAAAATCTGCCATCTCATGGGCTTCAAGACAGACCTCCCCCACTTTTTATACTTATTTTTAAACAATTGAAACTACAGAACGGAAAAGGGATACTATAATTTTAAACAATAAAATGTTGTGCATAATCCTAATACTGTACTTCCAATTTTACTCTGTTGGCAGAAAAAAATAAAATACCAAAAGATGTAAAAGCAGATTTGATATGTACACACAAAAATGGTGCCTACTTAATACATAAATGAAAAATTTTGTTAATTAACTTACTGCATATAATAACAAAAGTAATTTGTTCTGAAAAAAATATTATTGCAAATTGGAATTTTGACATCTCCTTGTAAAGGCTGGTTTTAGATTCCCTGTGGGATAGCTAAAGAGACTGTGATATCCTTTAAAATTGCAATATGTCTCTAAAATTGGGAGATTATATGTAACAAAGGGATGAGTTATAAACATATACAGTTTTAAAAACTGGCTGTATCGGCCAGGTGCAGTGGCTCATGCCTGAAATCCCAGCACTTTGGGAGGCCGAGGCAGGCGGATCATGGGGTCAGGAGATCAAGACCATCCTGACTAACATGGTGAAACCCCACCTCTACCAAAAATACAAAAGCAATTAGCCAGACATGGTGACATGCGCTTGTAGTTCCAGCTACTAAGGAGGCTGTGGCTGCGTAATAACTTGAACCTGGTAGGGGGTGTTTGGGGTGAGCCGAGATAATGCCACTGCACTCCAGCCTGGGCGACAGAGCGATACTCCATCTAAAAAAAAAAAAAAAAAACCTGGCTGTATCTAAATTTGAACTTTATTTATAAAATAAGCTATCTAATAACATGCATTTTCATCCGATGATAACATTTACACATTAAAACTACTAAAAAAACTTGCATTGATGTAGTACTGTGAAAGTGAGTAAAAGGTTTTTTCTTTTTTCATATTACTTCATAAACTAAAGCCAGGATTTTTCAGCAATCTTCAATATTTCCTACTCATTGCTCCGTAATCTCTCTATAGAAATATGGTGATTAAGATAAGGCGCAATAACAGTTTGCTAACAGGTCAAATAAAAATGAGTCATATTTTATGGTACAAACTTACTACTTTTCTCTTCAAGGGAAAATGCTAGTTGCTCTATCATTCTAATTTTATGCTATATGGATATCATTTGAGCTGATTTATTAGTTGTAAAAAAATGTCACTGCTTCAATTATTCTTAGCTCAGATTTCTTTTATGTTTTACTTTAATTGTATTTAATTATTAAAAACTTATAAGAATTTTTTTCAAAGTTGTCATTATTTTAAAAGATATGTAAAGAATAAATAAAGTCAAATCACTTTTTCAAAGTCCAAATATTAAACTATATGACATGGACAATATTCAGCCAGGTATGACCTACAAAATTGACAGTTTCATAGGGATCAATTTAATAAAATATTCTGTGACTCTCGTATCACTGAAACTAAAACTCCACAGCTGCCCAGAGAAGGCAGTTGCTTGCGCATTGAACTGTGGAATGAAAGGTTTGGGGCACTGTGGCAGAGCAAAGGCTGTTCCCATCAACAATAGATTTCATGGAGCAAGAAACAATGGGAACAATATTGTACTTTAGAAAGAGAAGGGGAGTAATATCCTGAGATATCTCATGTCAAAGATTACAAGCACAGGGTGGAATTAACATAAGCAGGTAAACCATAAATAACAATAGCTCTATGACCATATTAAAATATCAGCCCATGATCCACAAGAATTAATCACTCAAACCCATGCATTCAATCAAACTGGAGCTTCTAAACATTTGTTGCCCTGGGTTGAGGAAACAGAGGGATACGAAGAGATGAAAACAAATGTGTTAGTAAAGATCTTTTGTCTAATTTCGATGCTTTCACATATGGTTTTCCGATGCCAAAGTAAAACTCTTACATAGCACCGAATCTCTTTGTGGGTACCATGTGCACTTCAGTGGGAAGGAGCTGTTATAAGGGGTGATTGGAAGGTATTTAAAGATGCTTGATTCTCTGGGGAAAGTCCTAAAGGGAATTAATCTGACAGACGTCCCCTTGCAAGCTGACCACTGCATCTACATCACCAGAATGACGTTTTAGAATAGCTGATTCAGAATTCTTAATGAATTAGGGCTATGTGGTCCAGCTGGAAAACGAACTCCAGTGGAGGCAGCTAACAAGGATGGAATCCGGACTCTATTCCTCCAGTAGATAAGACCAGAAAGCTTCAGTAACTTAAAAAAAAAAAAAAAAAAAGAAGAAAAAAGAAGTCAGTCTTTGGGGAATAGCAGTGTGATGCTCCTGGAGCACCCTCTGGAGGCCAGAATAAGGTGACACCAGGCACAGGAAGAATGAAGAGAATTCTGATAATCTCTGCCTTATATAGCGAGGCAGGACTCCACAGTTCTCACTTGACTTGGACTGAAAATTGCACTTTATCAGTTGTAATTAGGGAAACATAAGAAACGTGTGTATCTAATTTCTAGTTTAAAAGTGCAAAAGAAATCTAACATGTTAATGACATTCTCAAATAATTTTATTTTCTAATTTTTTTAAGATAACATTTTTTTCTGCCTACATTCTGAATTCTTTTGGTAATTTACTGCAGAGACTTTTTTTAAAAATATTTAGAAGGAAGAGATGAGAACATGGATATATTCCTTAATAAAATGTAGTTTTGTAAACAGGGTTATATACAGCGTATTATTAGTCAATTGTTGAAAAGTAGCTTACTAAAACCAAAAACAAATTAAGCTGTCCATTTCTTCTTTTTTCTAACACCTCACTTTTTCTAAAGTGACAAACACTGACATCTATTGGTATTTTGGTAGCTCAATTTTTTTAAAATCTATTAAAATGTATGCAAGAACACACATAAGAGCAGACATGCACAAAATTAGGATGACTCCAAAACATCACTCATTCTTTCAAGAATATTTCATTTTATGTACCTTAGTAGCATATTTTTTATATACGTAAAATAAATCCGTTTTCAAGATAATACTATCTGATTTGATTTTTTTTCTACTTGTGAAGAGGAGAGCTCCAGGGTTAACTAAACTACCAGAAGTTCATTCATTTGCTTCTCTAAGCAAATAAAATGACTCACCCAAAATATTGGCATTTCGTTTGTTTTCTTCTATCGTAACAGAACATGATAAACTATCAGTGCTGTTCAAATCAAATTTAACTTGTTACTTTGAGAATGCTAACAGCACATTGATTTGGTAAGAATCTATCACACTCCCAGAACTTTAAACACTACCTACAGCCATTCTAGGAAGGCTGAGAAGGAAATAAAAAGTTAGAAATGTGGGTTTAATATATTCTTTATTTTTGTTTATATTTAGAAACACCTGCACTCAATTCTATGAACATTGTTGGCAATATATTGTTATACTCAATAAAAAGATAGTGAAGGGCACACTGGTGCACACTTTTGTTTTTCAATTGCTACAATTTATATGAGTCCCAAAAGAGAAGATTCTGTATTCTATACAATAAAGTGAGGTTTAAGCACCAACTCTTAAGTGTTGCCAGAAAAAGAGTCATGTTTCAAAATCTTCTCATAGCTTGAAACCTCAAAATTTTCCTGCCAGAGATAAAATTATGTTGCACCTCACTCTACTTTCAATATTTAGATTGAGTTCAGTACTGTTTTCATAAAATATATATGCAGTTATAGAATTTGACATTCTTATCCACTTTTCTCTAGCTTTACAGGTAGTACATATTAACATTTATACCCACTCTAATCTGAGGTCAGCTTTGGATTTTTTTTTTACCATAAAAGGTAAATTTTGGAAATTACATCAAATATCCTTGCAAAGACACAGACATTCATTTCTTAAGTAGTTTTATAAAGACAGCTAATATTATTGGACACTTATTACATGCTGGTTGGTATTCAGAGTGCTTTCCATGGATTATTTCCTTTAAGCTTCATGAAACCATGATCATAATAATACTATTATTATCCCCATATTACAGAAAAAGGAAATTTAGGCACAGAAGGATTAAGTAACTTTCCCATGACTACATATTTAAGGAACAGCCAAATTAGGATTTAAACCCAGGCAATCTGGCTGAAGAGCTAAAGACTAGGCCATCTGGCATCTTGCTGCCTAATAGTGAGGAATTTTCTTATTTTCTAAAGGACAGATGATAAAATGCACAACATACATCTGTTTTACTGCCTGGAACATGGTAAGAATTCAATAAATAGCAGTTCCCTCATTAATAAACATAAAGGTGTCCAGACTGTGCCTGGCATGTAGTAGATATTCAGTGTTCACGTTTGTCTAATATTTTCTGATTTTATATATATATATATATATATATATATATATATATTTGTTCTCCTTTTTTTCATCAGTATTATCTGACCATTTCATGATATGAGGAGTATTCATGTTTGAGTATACAACTTTCTTCCACTCTTCCTATTTTAATTCTACAAAATAAGTCCTATTTCATTCTGCGAATACTCTTTAATGTTTTTAATAATTACATAGGCTAAGTGGTTACAAGTAACCAGGTTGAAACAGATCACTGGACATTCCTCTTGTTCTGTAAACACAGGCTGCCCTGTTAGGGTCAGGGCACTTTATACCCAAGAATGTTTACAAGCACTTCAGCCTGCAGAGCCACTTAGTGAGGGAAACAGGTGGGTGATGTCATTGGGGAAACACACAGCCTGCTTCTACTCATTTGGGATACTAGGTTTCTCAATGTTTCCACCACCTATACTCACAAATGCCCCTCCTGCCAGGAGTGAAGGGAGACAGGATAGTTCTTGAATCTGGCTAGGCATGATAGTGATTTTTTTCCAGGTTAAGAGGAGAAAGAAAAAAGAAAGAACTCTGTGTAGCAGTGCAGAGTAAGAACAATGTATTAGCAAATAGAAAATCATAAAGGAAGCTTAGAGTCAAACACCAATTGGCCGAAAAAAAAAAAAAAAAAAAAAGCAGCCAGGTGCAGTGGCTATAATCTCAGCACTTTGGGAGGCCGAGATGGGCAGATCACAAGGTCAAGAGATTGAGACCATCCTGATCCTGGCCAATATGGTGAAACCCCATTGCTACTAAAAATACAAAAATTAACGGGGTGTGGTGGCATGCACCTGTAGTCCCAGCTACTTGGGAGGCTGAGGCAGGAGAATCACTTCAACACAGGAGGTGGAGGTTGCAGTGAGCCGAGATTGCTCCACTGCACTCCAGCCTGGTGACAGAGCAAAACTCCCTATCTCAAAAAAAAAAAAAAAAAAAAAAAAAAAGCTCTGGTTTTGTAATTCAGTCTTGAAGAGAAAAAGTTTGTTGAGCTGAATCAGGATGAAGAGACTGGATATGGGAGGTCCGGCATCAAGGAAGCTCAGGCTGCTACAGGGCCCTTGGCATATGGATCAGTGACACAACACCCAAGACTATTCTTCGCTTGCTTATTTTGAGCAAAGAAAAGGAATCAATGACTCCAAGGGCTTGGGACCTATTAGAGTTATTATTAAGGAACAGATAATTCTGTTGAACATCTGCAGCCCCAATAGTGTGCCATTCAACATTTAGTTAACTGCATAAAAATGTGGATGCTCTGAAATAGCCATGTATGTATTGCATATTAGTCACTCATGCCATATGAAAGTTAAAGAAGCCTTTCCCCCTGAAAATTTCCCTCCAACAGATGTGTTTATGCCTATGCATACAATACAGCACACAGTGGGGTTGAGTGGCTGAGATCCCACCCCATTATATCTCCCCTGACTGTCGTGAGGCAACGTTAAAACAGTCGAGGAGAGGCATGGCTATTGCATACGTATCATCAAGGACAGGCTGTTTTAAGAAAGGGGTGAAACTTGGAACTAACAGGCACTAAGATGGGAGCAATACAAGAGACAGTTGTCCTTATAAGCCCTAATTTGGGCTGGTATGGCAAGTGTGAATACTATAGTTATGGCATCTAGAGGTCACTCCTTTGAGGATGCCTGTAATGTAGGGTGTGGGTTTCTCTCACAAACCATCATAGTCATCAGGTATGGATTCTCCTAAGGCAAGGAAAAGTACACTGGTGATTACCATGATAACGAAAATGGCAAAGAAGGAAAGAAACATTCTGAAGCACTTGTATATAATGTCATGTGTTTCTGTATAAAGCTGGTTTCAAGTTGTTGATCACTCTTTTTGAATCAAATAAAGAATAAATATTCTTATCTGGTTTAAAAAGCACAAGACGCTTTGAAGGGGGTAAAAAGTCCCTCCCCAAAAAAGATTATAACCTGGTGGAAAACAACGACAAATATACCAAAAACTAACCTACATTCAAATTCACCCCAATTTTTCAGGGAAGATAGTTGAGTGAAGTCACGTAAAGATACGGACTTAGCTGGTTTAGCAGGAATCACTGCTGTGCCACTGGAAAGCAGATGAGAGCCACCAAGGAAGCGCTGGTGCTCTGTGTCAAGAGAGAGCATTAGCTAGTCACAAGACAGCTGCCTACCTAGCAGATAAGATCTGGAGGGTACAGAAATGCCTGCCTCCTAAATCCCTGCCCCACTGAACTTGTCAAGTTTCTGTTACTGGCTCTTGACAAAATGCAAACCTGTTACCTAAAAAGGATGCTACTTCAGACCACTCGCCCCTCCTTAATTCATTAGACCATCTACAGAGGACCACAGAAACTTCTGAAGGCAATGGGCAGGCAGACAGGAGAACACAACCACAAACAGGGATAAGAGCCCCCAAAATAACTTTTTACAACGATTTGAGCTAGGTCTGAAATCTCCGTAATTTACTATGATGACCTCAGAAATGAGAGTAGACAAAGTCATTCAGGGAGGTAACTAATCCAGCTCCCCAATTGTATACCTCGTTGAAAAAAATGCTATGGTCTCTCCCCAAAATATAGGGTAAAAATAAGGAAAAATTCAATACACCCTGATGAGGGGCAATGATCAGTAATTTAAGTGAACATGATCAGCTGTATCTTATTAAAGAAGCAAGCACAAGAATGACCACCGGTGAAGCAATTATTCTCTGTTCAATTTCTGTTTTGCTCAAAACTCTGCTGAAGGTGTCTGCCAATAAACCAGGTTCAGAAATGTTATCACTGATACCAGTAAGAGAGTAAGAGGACCAAGCAAATCTGGTTTGTTTTCTTCCAGAAAGGAACAGACAAATATACGGTATTACCGTAGCCACAGTATTATCAAGTACTATTGAATTCTTCAGAAGTACTTCATGAAATGTGTGTTGGGAGTATGCGCAAAGCGACTTAAGACATCTAGATCAATGAATAATTGAGAATTGCAGAGGCAAAAAATAAATTATCCCCCGTCTTCTTACTCCCCTCTTTTATCATTTACCAATCAATCACTCATAAACAAGTATTTATTCGACATGCCTCTTCTGTCCAAGGTAATGTCTAAAGCATCAGCGCTTCCTAGGGACATCTAAGGTAAAGCTCTTACTTATGCTCGTATTGATGATGAAATATAAAATTTGTTTCTAGAAAGCCTCAAGCCATTTTATTATATAGATAACCAGCAAACAAATGGATTAAAAATTCAGATAAACGGGTGCTTTCTGACAGCTCTTGGGAAAGTAAATTAGCCATATTTATCACAGAAGTCTTGAAAAATAGAACGGTTAAGCCAAAGGTTTGTACAACTTATTTGGGGCAGAGGTGATTCCTGGCACTGGGCTAGATTTCAACTGCTTCTCTGACCTTTAGGAATCCCTGCCGTTGCTCTGAGTTTCCATAGCGCCGGACTGAATCAAGATGAACCGGCGCGCACTCTACATCGCTCGCCCTCTGCCTCAAAACGCCGAAGCTAACTCCCCACGCGGCCTGTAGCTCGACCACCCACTTCTGCGCAGCCAGGCACGCCGAGGGGACCGACTCTCCCTCCAGGTGGCCCGTTCCCGCGATTCCCGCTAGAGGGCACACGGTCCCCGTGCAAAGCGCTTCTGGCGCGGGGCACAAGCGCACGCAGCCTCGGCTTCTGCACCCCAGGTCCCACTCCCCGGCTGGGCTAAGCCTCCAAGGCGCTGGGGAAGGGCCGTGCCAGGGAGCGCGGCGCTCCCGGGACCCTGGAAGGGTGCGGCCGGGCCCGCTGTCTCTTGCCGTGCGCGCAGGGTGTAGGCGCCCGGTAGGACTCGGCGCCCAGGTGAGCGGCGGCCTCGAGGAGGGGGAGCACCGCACGACTCCACGGGCGCTCGGAGCACCGAGCGTAGGCGGAAAGGCGAGGGAGACAGGGAGAGAGAGGCCACGGCAGCCGAGGAGGAGGAGGAGGAGGAGGATAGCGGGGCCAGCGCCGCGCTGCGCACCCACCTGGGCTCGGGGTCCCCGCCGCGGGCTCGGACTTCTTGCCGGAGCCTCGGTCCTTCTTCTGGCCCTTCCCCTTGCCTCTGCCTTCTTTGCGCTCGGACATCTCGCCGGAGACTGAGCGCTCTACGCGGACGGCTCTCAGCGCAAGCGAGTTTGGTCCAAGGGCTCGGATTGGGTTTGGGAAAAGTTTGTCCCTCGAGGGGGAGAGCGAGCGGCCGGGCTGAGGCGCTCGAGCTGCACGGGGGCGTCTCCCGTCGCCTGCAGGAGCGCGGCGCGGACGCGGCGGGCGGTCCCGGCCACCTGGAACAGGCGCTCTTCCTGGCTCTCGGGACTGCTCCTGTCGCCCCGAGAAGTCGCCGCTGGGTCCCGCCGCTGGCAGCTCCTGTCCTGACCTCTGTCCGGCGCCCTCGCAACCCGATCGGGGAGAGGCAATCACCGTCCCGCTCGCGCTCCCATCGTCCGGGCAGCCGCCGCTGCTCAGCTCCTGGCCTCCGCGCGAGCCCGGAGTTCCAGCAAGTTTCGGGGAACTCCTCGCCGGCTCTTTTTCAATTGCCCCGCAGTCACCCACCTCCCGCCCGCAGGTTGGAGGCAGGCACCTCCTTCGCACCCTCCCCTGGCCTCGCCCCCTCCCTCTTCCCCACCACACCCCCACCCCGAGGCGCGGACACGCCACCGGGAGGAGCCTGGGCTCCGCGCTCCCGGGCGCAGCCCCTTTTCCTCCCGCGCGGGCCGGGAGGGGGGCGGCGGCGCGGCTGCAGGGAACCCCCGACAGGGGTCGCTGGACGCTGCGTGGAGACCGAGGCGAGCGCCCCGGAGACTCGGGAACCCAGGCGGAGACCCGGGGCTCTCGCTGCCCGCTCCCCTCCGCAGCCAGGCAGCGCCCGGGAGGGCTGCTCCGTCCCCTTCCACGGGGAGAAAGACGGCGCAGAGAAAAGTTTTGCAACTCCCACACCTGTGCCCCAAGCGGAGTTCCGTGGTCAGGAGCCCTAGGAGGGGTGCGGGGGAACGTTGGTGGCTTTCCCAGAAAAGTTCGAGGGTTCATTCCTTACTCACTTCAGTGCAAAAGCCCTGTCGCACGTAGGCGAAAATAAACTCTGGGTGGAATGCAGTTTAAGGTAAGACAATTCCTTCCAGGTGCGCGGGAAGGGCTCGGCGAACCTTAAGGATGCCAGGTTGCGCTCTCCTGCTGGGTCTGCGCCTTGAGGCTGTGTGTGTTTAGCAAGTACCTGATAGAAATCTCATCTGCAGCATTTCCTTAAAAACTAACCTGGTCTCTTCTAAGGGGGTGCCCCTAAACCGCGTCTCTTACTACAACTTAATTTTCAGAGGAACTTTTAACAAACACAGTTCAGAGAACGACTGAGAATAATTAAAATTACTGCAGTCGCTGGAAGTCACTCAGCTCTGCCGAGTGGAAAATCAGGCAGGGAGGGGCAGAATAAAGACACAAAACTGAAGATCGTTAATTCGTGAATGTGGGGTTTCTCAGATTTAAAGTTTACTCAGAACTGCGCGTGAAACCTATTCCTTCCCTTGTCCTCCCTCTGGTGGAGAATTCTAAAAAGCAAGGAAATAAGAAAGCATTGACCCCTCCGCTGCAAAGGACAAAAGTTAAAGACCAGAGTAACGCGCACCACGGAAGGATCCGGAATTGTCTCCATGTAGTGAAAACATTCTCAGACTTACACCACAGCTGTGGCTAACTTAGGCTCTTAATTTACAGTGAGATACTCTTGTGTTGTGGTCGGGAAGTGGTGAGTTGGAACAATCCATATTCAAAATCTGCTTCACTTTAAAAGTGACTTGCTCTTGGTTTTCCATTCTCTGTGTCAATGCTAACTGAACCATTACCTACACACAGCCTTCTCAGGGTATTTTCTGATGGCCACAATTTAAATAAAAGCGCAATCCGGGATGTCTCCTTGATGTAGATTCATGATATGTAGATGGGAAGGGAGGGAGGCATATATGTTCACTTTAAAACTGTCCTAAAATCACACTAATTTTATTCTAGTTTAATTTGCACTGTCATAAAAACAAAACTCTGTCGAGTGGTTTTAACTGTGAAAAGATATCCTAGCAGTCTTGCCATCATTATTTATAGTTTAAAACTTTGACGTCCACATAGCCTCTGATAGGCTTCCTACAAACACCAAATACACATTTCACTGGGCTATAAAAAAGCAAAAGCAGAGAAAAGATGATGATGAATATATCTCAATAGCACTATTAATATTCCACAGAGACGAATGCAAGATGGAGTCTGAATGTTGGCTGAAATAACTCAGTTTTCCCAGGAGGGGGCCACTGCTCAGTAAGCGAGAAATAGCAAAATTCAGAGAAGTCCTCTCAAAAAAGATATTTTGTCCCAAGGATGTGAGACAGCATAAGGGCTTGGTATACATTAACCACACATTCTCAAACATATCATTATGTTAGAATTGAAGGACTGAAAGCAAAGATTTTGGAGGGGAATTTTTTTTTTAATAAGATTTTCCCCAATTAAAAAAGGCTCTAATAGTAAAATCCATTTCTATGAAAATACTGTAATTCCACCACTTTTGTTTAGGGTCTAGATGTTTTGCTTCACAAAACAGCTTACTGGTCATTTGTTAGAGTAATTTTTCAATGTGGGTAGTGGAAGAGCGTACAATTTTGTGATACATTTTCATTTGAATGGACCTATAAAGGTAGTTGACAGTCTTCCAGAATGAAGCATACATGACTACAAAAGAGATTACACATATTGTGGTGCCTTTAAGATAAGACATAAAAGCAGGATTCCTACAAGAATTTTAGGGCTGAGAAATGAATGAATATGAAGGGAGGAAGGTGAGTATAAATCAGCATTTAGTAATTGTTTTTCATTGATTTGATGTGATGGAGGGGAAAAGGACAAAAATAGCAATGATAGATATTGAAGAGACTTTAAGGAAAAACGATGAAATGGCAATTGCAAGACAAGGATCCTTTCTGGAACCATATCCAGATTCTGGAGTTACACTTTAGTTGTAGCTGAATTTTCAGGAAATTCATGGCTCAGTCCAAAAAGGTTTTTTCTAATGTATTGTTAGGTCTTTATGTATTTAATGTTAATTTTAAGGGGTTGTATTACATTATTTATGACCAGCTAAAAGATTAACCAAATAAATGTCAATTTCTTGGACAGCTAAAACATTTATTAGATTTATCAAGAATTTGAAATTGGCCTTAAATTATTCATCTCTGTGGTCAGGAAGCAGCAAATGAATTTCTTTTTTTTTTTTTCCATTTGTAAAAAACCTTGAACTGACCAGAACAAGGGATGGAGAAAGGAGGGAAAATATTTTTGCTTTCAAAAAAAAAAAAATCCAATTGGATAATTTAGAAATGATGACATATCTTTGTGATTTAATTTTATTAATTGTTGTATTATTCAGGTCTTAGATCATGTATTATATAGGATATATCAGCTGTCAACATAACTCCTGATAAAAACAGTGGGGAATTTAAAACATAAACACCTTCAGCATTAAAGAAATGCAAAATATAGATGTCACATTAAATGACAGCTTAAAAGAAATGCAGTCGTGGCCACTACATTTTTTCCTTGGCTAGGCTTAACTTTTAGGACTTATAATCTACAAAATCTATAAAGCTGGCTGAATATATCCTTTCCCTCAGTAAATCCCATTTGGGAAATCCTCCAGGAAAATTTTTTAAACATGGAAAAAATAAAGAAGACAAATTGCATTTTTTGTAAAATATTATGCATATTGACAGTAATAGGACTTTCATCTAGAATTTTGCAAATAATTACTTTTAACTTCTTTAAATCAAGTAACAAGATAATTTAAACAAAGATTACTTTTTTAAAAACTTTGCAACAAAGTTGACATTAATGAAGATGCATGAATGCAAAGAAAATCTCCCTCAGCAGAGTCAACTTCAAAACAACCACTAAATGTATAAGATTCATTCATTCACCAAGCATTTACTGAACTAAATGCTAGGCAGGTCATGCCTGTAACTCTTACATTTTTGGAGGCTGAGATGAGTGTATTGCTTTAGCCAACAAGTTCAAGACCAGCCTGGGCGACTTGACAAAATCCTGTCTCTATAAAAATAATAAAGATACAAAAATTAACCAGGTGTGGTGGTGCACCCCTGTAGTCCCAGCTACTGGGAGGCTGAGGTGGGAGGATCACCTAAGACCCAGGAGTCTGAGGCTGCAGTGAGCCATGAATGTGCCACTGCACTCCAGCCTGGGTGACAGAGTGAGACCCTGTCTCATAACGATAAATAAATAATACACTAGGCAGTAGAGAAACAGAAATAAAATATTGTCTCTGATCTCACGAACCTAAATATTATGAGAAAATCATAAAAACAAATATAACACTATGAAAAACAAGGTCAGGTAAGTTTTCTGGAACCTGAAGCTCATAAAATTTGGGGGATCTTTTTAAAGAAAAATACTACAAAATTAAACATACAAATTTAGGTAATAAGAAATTAAAGAAGCCCTAGCAAGTCAGAGGCCCTGAAGAATAAGCTTCCTTAGCTTCATGGTAAATTCACTTTTAGTGATTCCAAGCATATTCCAACATCTGTGACATAATTACAGCAATGGTACGTGACAATTATATACTGTTTTAGAGATTAAATAGTACTGTTACATAATATCGCTATAAATAGGAGACATTAACAAGCAATCAAAAGGAACACACACAAAACTGAAATAAGCAAAGACCATCCTATGAGGGAAGAAATTGAGGTGAAAGGAGGCTTAATAATTCACAGATTTGCGATTTTCCTGTATGTTCAGTTACACTCTTAGCATCAACACACAAGTTGAATTTATTAGGCAAAGCACTTCTGACCAGCAAGATAACCTGGCAAAACTAGAAGTGATACCCTCCATTTGGCAAATACTTAATAGAATTACTAATTAATCATATTGTCTGCTGTAAAGACAGTTTGATGATAAAATTTTAAGTTTAGAATTCAAAGAAAAATGCTAAAATGGCAATGTTCAAACAACATTAAAATAAAATCTATGTTTTTCTGCTTGTGTGAATTTTAAAAATTACACACTAATGATTATTGTTTATCATTATTAATGATAGGATTACTATAATGATTGTAGTGTCATGACTGATATCATGGATTAAAAATGGTTAATACTGCTAAATACTATTGCCTAATTTTTTCTTCTAGCCCCAATAAACACGGCCAGCGTCATACATTTCTTCTGTAATAAGGTGGATATGTAAGACAATCGTTTTTGAAAGCATTTTAATTTCTTTTAAGAAGAGCATCATCCCACACAACTTTTCAGTTACTCTTTCTGATCTCTGCATTATTGATATTTATCCTCCTCAATCTCCTGGCAACATACCCTTAATTTAGACATGTATATGATGCAAATATATATATACTTACATATACATATGTGTACACACACACATAGACATATGTGTATACATCTGTTTATTTGTGTGTCCATATATATGTATCTGGGTATATAGTTTCTCGTTCCCTTTACTAGAAATGGAAAGCACTGTCTATATTTGAATATAAGCCTATATAAGGCAGAGATTATATATCCTTTTATCCATTTGTTTTATATTGCTATCCATTAGAATTTCTAGCTGTACTTTGCATCTAGTAAGCACAAAATACTTTTCATAGAACAAACCTAAATAGAATAGAATGAAGATAAAAAACCTAGTTCAGAGATTACCATTTTCTGTCAATCAATGACTAATTACCTACTGTGACAATCATTTTGACACCTTCTTTCTGCGGCCCACCCATCCCCAAGTCCTGTCATTTTGACTTCTGCCTTCTTTTATGCCTCTTCAGTAAGTACCGCCCCAATCCAAGTCTTCATCCTTTTTTTGTTTTGACTATAATAAAGCCTTCCACCTGGACTATGGCTTCCCCCAATTATCTTGCCACATACTGTAGTCAGAAGAGTCTTTTTGAAATGCAAATTTAATCCAGTCAATTTTTGCTTCCCAGAACTCTAGGCAGTGCCCTTGAAGAAGGGGGCTGTGGGTCACCCCAGCCTTATCTCACTTTGCTTCTCGTACAAAGGCCTGCATGGCTTGCATCCTTTGCAGCCTTAGTGCCTTTGCACTAGCTATGTCCTCTGCCTGAATTTTCCCACAACCACCAGCCTCTGCCTAATTCCCCTTAACATTCTGGCTCCAAGGGAAATTCAGATGCTTGGAAAAGCTTTTCCTTACCTTTGTAAACTGTTTCATCCCATCCTGTTTTAACTTCTCTTTACACTTCTTGGTGAATAAATAAAATTTCTTTCATATGTAAGACTATACATACAGAAGTGTGTGTGTACTTAGGTTTATTCAGTCAAATTTTTAATGGATAATGAGGATAATAGGACTGGTTATGACCCTTTGAGATAACTTCTGTTAAAATAAGCCTTTCCAGGAACAAGTATGTAAAATAAACATCTGGACTAATCAGTGTGATCTCTCAGTACCTTTTCTAAAAGGTGAGGTTGTAAAATGGTAAAATGCCAAGAAGCATAATTACTTATTTTTTCCTGAGTTTGCTCTGCAAATTTCACCTGTAGATTGCATTGATTGGCTTCATTTCCTCCCTTGGATTCTTGTGAGGTGTCAGAGGGGCCCATAAAATAGTTGAGTTTTAGCAAAGATAGTCTAACAAAGTGATAATGGATGAAAACCTGCAAATACTGCATTGTTAAAGGAGAGTTCGAAACCTCTTCTTGTCCTAGGCATAATATAAGTAAGCTTCCTCTCCTCATAAGATTATTTTCCACTTCACAGATTAGTGATAAATCCCCATAGAGTCATTTCATCAAGTGGCACCCGGTAAACACCTTAGAACTATCTTTGAGTTTCCATTTAATTTCTCTAATATTTTATGATATTCTCATCATCCATATTCACACAGCAAATGCCAAGGCATTTCTCCATACATACTTGGTGCTCATTTTCTGTGAATATTTATCGTACAGCTGAGAGAGATTCACATGCTTTGATAGCTTTTAAGAGTGATCCCACAAGATCCTCTTCAACGTTCTCATCTTCCTTCCTTTCAAAAGGCACTTTCTTCATTACTGTGAAAAGATTCAACCCTGTTAAATTTATAATGATGTTAAAATATAAATTGAATGTCATAAGTGATGAATTAGTACTTCAAATATTTGAACAGCGAGAGTAATTTAATAGGTCAACTTTTTTTTTCTATATGTTCCATAAGAGACACCTGGTAGGAAGCATTTCCAAAACAGATTATAGTATATAGGAAATGACTTCATAATGTCATCATGATAGCAGGCTGTATGGAGTGAAACACGAACCCATCAGATTCTGTACCTGGCCCAGGCATGTATTGTAATAATACCACAATTACTCTTTTTCCTTCTTTCCCACATAATTCCTTCTAACTTCCTTACTAAATCTTTATGAAAACATCCTCCCTTTTCTTCAGTTCCTCCTCATGTTAGAGTGCAATACTTCATATATCTGACTTGACTAGGGATTTTCAGTTTCGAGGTGAAAGCCAAGAGTGAAGTTCTTGGTGGAATATTTCAGTCATCTCCACCCCTGGATCCTGGCCTAGAACTCAAGTTTCTTTGCAACAGACTTTCAACACACTATATGTTTGGGAATTTTTGTGTATGTGTGTGTTAAAATAGTCTATGTCTTTCAATTCTCATTCATTTGGGAAAAGAATTTCACAAGTATTAACAACTCAAGAAGGCAAGTCATCTTTTAAAGATGATTTAGCAGAACAATTAGCTAACTTGACAGAAACCAAATGGATGTCCAAAAAATAACTAGTGACCAACCATGCAGAAGATTACATTCTTATGGAAAATGTTGTTGTTCCTGCTTAATCATAAAGATTGGGTTTGCTCCAACTCTTTCCCATAGGTGCAAGATTGAAACCACCTAATTCAAATGGTGCAGGGAGCTCTGCTCTTGCCTAGGGTCTTATTCAGCATGTAGGATTCTTTGGGGCCCAGAGAAGAATTCTGGGGGTGATCCTGAGCCTTATTCGATTGAATGCCTAGAATACGTTTGGATCATCATTTATGAGTGATCTCTGTTTTGTCCCAGAGTGTGTACTGAAGTCTCTGTGATCCCATAAAGCAGTTATATCCAGGCATAAAACATTATTTCAGTACAGCTGAGATTCGGGTCTTCAAGTTCTGGTTTTGTAGGTGGAAGAAGACAGTTACTTTTACTCAGGCGCCTTGTCTCTTGCTTTCGGATTGCACGACATTTTTGTTGTTATTTCCAAAAGACAGTCTGACAGAATGACATGGAAATCATTTTTATTTTCATTACAATAAGCAGACCAGTGAGAGTCAGCAAGGTACTAGGATGCATATCAGGGTGGATTTATTATGGGTGCTAACTGTAGCTCTATTTCAGAAGTGCAATGTAAAGAACTTAATATCTATTTTCTCAGCTCATTCTTTCTTTTCCTTTTCCCCTTCTTCCCTAAGAAAATTTTATTAAAGCCTAATCCATACTCTCCTTTCTTTGTCCTACTGGTTTACCTGCCCTGCCAATCTCTACTGCTGGGTTACCCCAATTAACCTTCCCCATTCTAGCAAAGAAGCCATAACAACAATGGAAAAACAAAACAAAACAAAACCCTTTCTTTTGGCCCTTCCTTTACTTTCACTACCAAATACTCTGAGATCTTTTTCGTTTATCAGTTCAAGAACTCCATCTCCTCTCCAACTCACCGCCAATCTAATTAAACCACTCAAAGTTCACCAGTACCTTCCTAATTGTCATCTGAACTCTTCTCTTTTTAATCCTTGTCATGCCTAAGGGACATTGATACACATTCATCTTAAAACCTTTTCCTGGGACTCATTGTAAAATCTCAGCGGCATGACTTTCTCTCTCTTTTTCCTAAATCTTTTTTTTCCCTAACTTTCTCTTAAATACCCATGGCACAATATTTAAAACTATTTTCTTCTTAACTACATGATAATTCTATAGAAACGTCATTCACTTGCCACTGTCTCAAATGTTGATAATTCTCAAATGTTTACCTACAGCTGTAAGTTTTTTCTGAACTATATTTCTCAAGCCTCTATTTCTGACTACCTGAAACTAAACATGCCCCAAGACAGTTTATTAATCTCCATCCCTTCCCCCTCAAAAAGCCACATGGAGCTCCAAATCAGAAACTAGGCACAATCCTTCATTTTTCTCCTTCCATCTTCCTTTTCCTCTCACCTGCCTCCAGCCATTTGGTGCCCCCAATTCTAGAGTGTTCACCTCTGAAGCAGCCTTTATTCTCATCACCTGTCTTGCTTCTTCCCTGTCCTGGGTCCTCTTCCTCATTCTTTGACTGGGCTTGTAAATTCTCTTCTTACAGTGTAGTTTCAGTTCACACCCCCAGCCATTCTCCCTCCTGCTACCATAGTTAATTTTCTAAAATAGAGCTATTATCTTGTCATTCCTTCGTGTAACGTCTCTATTGGATTCTTGTTGCTATAAAATAGAAACTTCTCCTCAGAGTGCAGCCAGGTCTTTTCCAATCTCACTGCTGCATAAACACTCAACCTCTTTTCTACCTTCTCCCGTGCGTTCTAGGCACCCTGGCCCACACTGAACTATGGTTTTCTAGCCTCTTTCTTTTCTTGCCTCTATAACTTTAACTATGTTTTTCCTACTACTTGGAATTTTCTTCCCCTTTTCTGCCTGATAAACTTCCATTCTTCCGGACCCAACTCAAAACTTGCCTCTTCTGTTTTTTTCCCGATGCGCCCAAAGGGAACCAGTGGCTGTGGAATATATGTATTCCCTCTATGTATCTTCAGTTTAACATCTGTGTTATTATAATTATTTGTTTTGAAGTTTGTGTCCCTGCCATGCAGTAATGATGCCTCAGGAATCATGTCTTTATCTTCTTAAAGTACACAACCACCGTATGTATATTAAAATGAATAGACTACAAACGTATGCAGATACTTCACAATTTACATTTAATTCAACTTCAGAATGATTGCACAGACGTTGAAGGGTTTTGAAATCTTTCCAAATAGAGCTTTTTACTCCAACTCAATATACTTTAACAAAGTAACTGTAACTTTTCCAAGCTTTGCAGCTGTATTAGCTATATCTTAATTGATTTGTTCAGCCAAAAGTTACAGTTTGAGGGATTGGAGAATGAGGCCAGCTGATTTCTGCCATTACATTTTGATGTCCCTAAATTCACTTTTGACTACTCTGTGCCTTATTTCCCCATATTTAAAAACATGATATAATCATATATATACCCCATATAATCATGCAGTATCATAAGGTTCAACCAATTTCTTGTCTATAAATTCCTTTAGGAATAAATTAACCTTATCATCTATACCCTTGATCTTGATTTCTGAAAAGTTTAATTATAACTCTTGAAGGGAGAAAGAGTCCCTTCATATAGTTGATATTTTTTGATTGCTTGAGATAACCTCCCTCTCAGAGGGTGCCTGTCACTCAGCGGCTCCATCCACCATCCCCAATCTCTACCTAATATGCTCAGAGCCTCAGAGTCACTGTCTTGGCTGGGCTCATTGGCTCACACCTGTAATCCCAGCATTTTAGGAGGCCAAGGCAGGTGGATCACTTGAGGTCAGGACTTCCAGCCCAGCCTTACCAACATGATGAAACCCTATCTCTACTAAAAATACAAAAATTAGCCAGGCATTGTGGTATGTGCTTGTAATGCCAGCTATGCAGGAGGCTGAGGCAGGAGAATCACTTGAACCTGGGAGGTTGAGGTTGCAATGAGCCAAGATCATGCCACTGCACTCCAGCCTGGGCAACAGAGCAAGACTCTGTCTCAAAAAAGAAAAAGGAAAAAAGAGTAACCATCTCTACCAAAGCCTGACAAGGAGAAGCCTGTCCTCAAAAAAGCACCGGTGTATCTGACAGAGCTTTGAACTCTGACTCGGCTGCATCTCCGCTGTTTCCTCATCTGTAAAAGAGGACTATAATATTGACTGTCTCAGTCACCATTGTGAGGATTAAATGAGCTCATGGAAGTAAAGTCTCAGCCTGCATAGGCACCAAGAAAATGGCAGCTCTTTGGTTGCCAATGTCCCGTGACTTTCAGCCGCTGCTGCTCCTGCCAGCCCAGCACAAGTGTCCCCAGACATCTCTGAATCCAAGCCAGCCTTACTAAAAGAAGCTTCATGCACAAAGAATAGGTAAAGTTTACTATTCAGTAATTATTTAAAAGGTAATTCTGAATTATCCCTGGCCAATGGCACTTAAAGCTACAAAGAATACATCAAAGCAATAAAAATAGCATGTTTTCATGGATTTGGAGTTTTTGCTACCCTGGTCTGAATTCACCTCCTCTTGTCATCCCTTTCTGGATTTCCTGTAGGGTGGAAGACTGAACCAATTCAGCTGAGGGGGCACAGAAGGGAAGAGGAGTCAAAGGGAAAACTAGTACTTGAATGAGTAAAATCTGACGGATGTGACAAACATCTTTTTTTTTTTTTGAGACAGAGTCTCACTCTGCTGCCAAGGATGGAATGCAGTGGTAGGATCTCAGCTCACTGCAACCTCTGCCTCCCGGGTTCACGTGATTCTCCTGCCTCAGCCTCCCAAGTAGTTGGCGTGCACCACCACACCTGGCCCATTTTTGTACTTTTAGTAGAGATGAGGTTTTACTATGTTGGCTACGCTGGTCTTGAATTCCTGACCTCACATGATCTGCCCCACTTAGCCTCCCAAAGTGCTGAGATTACATTCGTGAGCCACCATGCCTGGCCAACAAACAGAATTCTAAGATAACTCCCAAGACTCCTGTCTCCTGGTGCACACATCCTGTATGATCCCCTCCCCTTGAGTACAAGTGAGAATTATGACTATGATGGGATACCACCTGTGACTAGGTTGTTAGTCTGTTGGTTTTGAGCATATCAAGAGGGAGATTGTCTTGGGTGTGTCTGACTTCATCAGAAGAGTCCTTAAAAAGGGGATGAACCTTTGCTGAAGAGAAATATTCTCCTATTGGCTTTGAAGACATCACTGTCATATAGTGAGAGGGCCCATGTCTGAGACCTGAGGGCAGCTTTTGAGAACTTGGAGCTGCCCCTGGCTGATAGCCATTAAGAAAACAGAGACTTCAGTCCTGCAGCTGCAACGAATGAATCCTGCTGGTAACCTGAAAGGACTTGGAAGAGGACTCCATGCTCCAGATTAGCAGACAGCCCAGTCAACACCTTGATTTCAGCATTGTGGGACCCTAAGAACAGGACTTAGTTATGCTGTGCTCAGACTTCTGACCTACAAAACTGTAAGTTAATAAATGGGTATTGTTTCCAGATGCTAAGATTGAATTGTATTGGGCAATGTGTTACATGGCAATTGTACACGGTTGCATTTATAAAATAATTTTAATTGTTGTAGTGTCTCATACAGGAAGGGGCTCAAGGGGAAAAATATTAAGTAGAAATAAAGTTTGCAACGTGTGGTAATGATCTCTGCTCTGCTACTTCCTAGCTCTGCGGATTTGGGCAGGCATTTTACTTTCCCTGACCTCACTTTCTTCTCCATCTGAAAAATGAAGAGCTGGACAATGGGCAAGGCTATCTCCAAGGTGCATTCCAGGCACTAAAAGTGCTCTGACATGGTACTTTACATCCTTGGGGTATAAAACTCTTATTTTTTGACAGGCTAAACCAAGGCACATGGGGAAGCAATTGGAAAAATTTCACAAAGAGCAGATGATCAAACCTGATTTAGAAATTCAGTCTCCTCTATTTGTAGATCATCCTGTCCCTAACCCTTTCTTTGACCATCAGCCAGACTCACAGAACATGGAATGGACACCAAGGAGGTTTATGAGCCTTGTCCATGGGTTCAAGGAGGACCTGAAGAGTTGTGGCTTTTTTCTATTTTTAGAAGGTCGTGGTTTGTTTTTATTTCTCCTGGAGAGATTTTTGGTATTTGTTCTCTGCCAAAACAATCAGTAAGATAAAGCACCAGGCATGAAGATGAATGCTATATAAACTTTGAAGCACATTCATGGCAGATATAAAGAACTTCTCTATGAGTAATAACAATTTAACTCAAAAATATATCACAGCCTAAGGATTCATTAGGGAAATATGTACATGCTCCTCAGGAGGTCCATGGTCCTGAAACAGCAGAATTTTTGACTTGGAAAAAAAGATGTGTTTAAATGTGCTGTTTTTGCTCTAGGATGTAAGTTTTTATCTGTTGATCTGTACAAATAATCCAAACAGAAACTCCTTAGGAGACACAAAAGCAGGGTAAAATATTTTAAATCTACAATCAGCTGGAATAGAATTATAGCTATGAAGTTTAGAAAAGGGTTCCTTTCATCAAGATTTACTATGTGATTATGACAAGGTGAATTTGTCTCTGTTTCCCAACCTCATTAAAACAAAGCATTTCCATAAACCCATTTTAGCTTACATGTGTTTTTCAGGGAAAATTGTGGTGTGTATTAAATAATTCCAAGAAACCATAATAATCTAAAGTTTTAAAATCCTGGAACAATCTCAGAATGCTCAAAAACATAGTATGCTTTAACTCAGCCCACAGCCTCTATAAGGGCAAAGTAAAATTAATAATAATATAGTGAGCCCAGTTTTGATAAGTTGAGCCTGAATTGTAAAGGAAATGTTGGAATTGAGATCTCAACCATCCAGATTGGTTTATACATTGATTAAACTGTCAATTACAATCAGACATCAATGTTTCTGTAGACAGAACTTCAGATCATCAATAAAAGCCATTCATATGCCAACAAAAGCCATTAATAGCCAATAAAAGCAAAGTGTTTCAATATCACCGTTCTGGGGTTCTAGAACTCATATTTGATTAGGCTTACCTGACTTCAATCACACTTTCCATGTTTTGAAAATATCTGTAAACTAAGGTGGAATTACTGTGAAATTAACAAAACGTAAGCTTTGGAGTCCCACATTTGAAAGAATCCTGTCCAAAGCCTATATAACTAATACAGTGGGAATTTACTATTTTTTTTTAAGAAAATGAGGGCCTCCAAAATTTAATCTTGTTTGAAGGAGTCTATAAACATAGTTTATAGCTTGAGGAAAACAGTAAAAACTCAGACAACTTTACTAGTTAGGATTTGCTATATTGACCTTTGACTAACTAGCTATTTTTGCTATTCTTTTTTACTTTTCGAGGCATAGTTTTGGCATTACCTATCCTAAATGTTTTAGATCATCTTCCCCTTCTCATGACAGGCAGCATTTCCTTATTACTATATCTTGAGCATGTGGGTTTATAAAGCTTCTTCAAGGGTTTCTGGGTAAGAAGCATGTGGCTGGTAAAGAGAATGTCCTCTTTCTATAGTCATGAGTATGACATCTATTTGCTCACCGACACTGTGACAAAAACTGCCAAAATTACAGTTCTATTTCCATACATTTCTTATAGAAATGTCTAGAGTACAAAAAATAAGTAGTATTTTAACATTACTCTTTAGTCTAACCTTTCTGCCTTACAATGAAAACCCTAAAAAATAAAGACCCTGTCTAAATACATTGCTAACATGTCCCTCATCAAAGCCCTATCTGCATTCTTGACATTTAATGCATATTAACTTAAACATGTGATAAGTTATTTGAGGGAAAATTTTCTCTTATTGGAATTGTTATCGCTTTCATGGTACTGAATATAGTGCTTTTACCTGGCAGGTACGTTGAAATTTTTGGTAGATAATGAATGAGTCTATTTTCTAGGTTTAGTTAATTACCAGTGTTCACTTTTGATAGACTTACTTTTCTTTTTTTCATGGCTAAATGTACGATTTTTAAGACAATTAATTTTGGGATAACATTAAGAATTTTAATGGGAATAAAAATAAAATTTGTTCAGAAGAAATTGTCTCAGCTTCTAACTGATCTTAAAACAGCCTCTTCTGTGATTATTTTAAAGGAAGAAAATAACGCATAGTTGAGATAATTATTAAAATTAAATTGACTAAAATAAATTAATCTAGACAAAACATTTAACTAGTTGCCCCATGCAGACATAGCCTAAAAAAAATTTAAAGGTATTTTATAGCCCCTTAACTAATTAAATTTGTTTTATTGTACTTAAATTTCTAGTTTCATATCCCGATTACATGCTGTTTCCAAACAGAAGAGTTTAAGCTTATACTTTCAAGATCAAGCTCTTAACAGCAGTAATATTTCTTGCAGTGTTGTTGTTGGTAATGACGTCCTCAAATGTTATCATTTTAGGAAATTGCGTATTTCTTCTATTGTTTGTATATAAGCATTTATATTACATATACACAGGAAAACACGTTGTTTCTTTAAGTGTTAAGGACCATAATTATGAAAGATAAAGGAAAAAATGTTAAGTGTAGAAATGGAAACATTCTTTTTGTTGTTGTTGTTGAAACAGCAAGTCACATCAACATGTAGTAATCTAAGATATAGGTTATATCTACAAAATGCCAAACGTACAAATGAATATAAAAAAACAAACAGCAATTTAAGTAAATGTTTTTTTCTATACCTTAGAAATTATTGCAAATTTTGTGTTTTAGGAAAATTACACAAATGTGTGCAGAAATTATTTTTGTATTTTAAAAATTAAGGTATTTTAAAGATTACAATTTTGGCATAATCATGATTAAATCATATCTAATCATGAAATAAAATTTTTGTTGGGAGACTTTTCACATAAAAACCTTTAAAACAAATCTCTGTGAAATCTTTATTAACACATGATCAAATTAGCTCACTATGAATTACAAAAAAGATTCCCTAAAGAAATAACTTGACTGAAAAAATTGTAATGAAAGTATAATTATCCAAAATGTCAATTATAATTAAAATCATATATCTTAAATAAAGCAAATGTTTCTATAAGAGAAATTCAAATACCATTAGAGCAGCTTCATAAACACAGCTGTTTTCATCTTAGAAAAACAGTGTTTCTCCAAGTTGGTTTAATTGCATTTCAAGTGAAAACATGTTTTGTTCTCATCAGTGTCGTTTTCATTTCTGATAAAAAGTCATAAGTACTTTGAATTAACAGCACCTTAACTGCAAGGACATTTTTGGAAAAAAGCATTTTGAAAACACTTATAGCACATATTAGCTTTAATAAGGCAGACAGTAAAATCTTGGGGGAATCTTCTGATTTATAAGTAAGTGGACATGAGCCAAGTTAGCCTGTGGACATATTTGAAGAATCATTGGTGAACTTTACTTTGGTAAACACAGGCTCTGATTAATCCATAATCCTAGTAAATATTACTTCTTGAAAATCTGGGTGAGTTACTGGCACTCTATTGAATCAAGTCTCTGCTTGCCTTGTGCATGTGTGGTCTCCAAAAAAGAGAAGGTTTACTGTCTACTATCTTAATAGATTACTGATAGATAAACCATAAATTCTAGTATGTTGGGAAGCGTCCTGGTTTATACTTTTGGTCCAGGTGTAATTACCAATAGCATTTGTGTTCACTTGTAAACATGCTTGTGTTGGTCCATACATTACATTTATTCTAGTCATATTTTTATTTGGGAAGTTTTCTGTATTTGTTCTTGGTTGTCACTTATTAGCTATGACTTACATGATAGGCAGTGTGCTACATATTTCATTTATCCCTCCGTCTTTTAACTTTCGCAGTAACCCTATGAGGTAGAAGTATTATTTTGGACTTTCTCATTTTATAGATGCATAAACTGAAGTTGAGAATATCAAAATTCTTTACCTTAAAAAGTTTCATAAGACACCCCATACAACACCCTAAGTAATACTAAAAATGCCTTTTCAAAAGTTGCAAAAGTTTTTAGGTATTTGAGCACACAGTATCATTTTATACTGCCACAATAACATTTGAAAATGGATTTTTCATTCAACTTGCATAGTTTCCCTTTTTAAGATTCTTCTTTTGTTACTTTGGCTGAAAATCTTTGACAGAGAAAGTAAGAAACTTTGCTTTTCTTGACCATTTTATCAGAGTAATCTTTCCTCTAAAAGTAATAAATATTTAATTAATTTTTAGGGAAAAAGAAAGCAGAAAAATATAAATGAACAAAAACAATGACTTTTTGGGGGCATTTTAAGTAACTAGAATTTTTTTTCCCTTAATTAGGAAAACTCAGCATTTCAGCAGATTACAGGGTCTTCTCCATTTCCTTCTCTTTCCTTTTTCTAGATTGTTTTTCCAGAAGTTTCATTAGAATTGCATGGTATTTTCCTGGTTTTCTCATTTCCACTAATCATGGATAACATCTTTCTGTCTGCTTGTTTGTTTGAGACGGAGTCTCACTCTGCCACCCAGGCTGGAGTGCCATGGCATAATCTCCACTCACTGCAACCTCCTTGCCTCCCAGGTTTAAGCAATTCTCCTGCCTTAGCCTCCTGAGTAGCTGGAATTACAGGCGCTCACCACCACATCTAGTGTGTGTGTATATATAGAGGGTAGAGACAGGATTTCACCGTGTTGGCCAGGCTGGTCTTGAATTCCTGACCTCAGGTGATCCACCTGCCTCAGCCTTCCAAAGTGCTGGGATTACAGGTGTGAACCACCTTACCTGGCCGCATCTTTCAAATACAACTTTTGAGCCCCAAATACCCAATTATGATTAATAGGTAGTTTGTCTTTGAAATATAAGAATAATTACTCACTAGAATAAAATGCCCAGCATTCACTATAACCACTTAATACAAAGTATTATTTGTGTATCTGGTTACCAAAGAAACTCCTAATGTGGAATGGGGATGTGACCGGAGAGGAAAGAGAAAGGAATGGAAAGGTGAATCAGTTGTAACTGAAAGACTCAAAGGCATATAAATCCAGCTACAAGAGTATCAAAGCCATTTTCAGTCTAGAAATCAAACAACTTAATTTATTATAGGAAATACTGTATGGAAATAGAGTCATGCACCCCATAACAATGTTTCAGTAAACTGTGGACCACATATGTGACAGTAGTCCCGTAAGATTATAATGGAACTGAAAAATTCCTATTACCAAGTGACATTGTAGCAGAACACATTCTTCCTGTGTTTGTGGTGATGCTGGTGTAAACAAACCTACTGTGCTGCCAGTGGTATAAAGGGCTAGTCCATGCAATTATCCACAGAACATAATACTTGACAATGATACTAAATAACTATGTTACTGGTTTATGTATTTTCTATACATTGTATTGTTCTTTTAACTGCACTCCTTCTACTTATTTTTTTTTTAACTGTGAAATACCCTCAGGCAGTTTCTTCAGGAGGTATATAGAAGACGATGTTGTTATCACAGGAAGTGACAGCTCCGTGTGTGTTACTGTCTTGACTTTTTGCGGTGGCACGTGACGTGGAGGTGGAGGACAGTGATATTGATGATCCCGATCCTGTGTATGCATAGGCTGATGCGTGTGTTTTTAGTGTGTACTTTTAACAAAAAAGTTTTAAAAAGTAAAATAATAACTAATAAAAACTTAACAGAAAAAGCTTATAGAATAAGAATATAAAAAAAGAATATTTTTGCATAGCTGTGCAATGTTTCTGTGTTTTAAAGTAAGTATTATAACAAAAGAGTCAAAAAGTTAAAAAAATTAAGTTTATAAAGTAAAAAGGCATAGTAATCAGGTTAACTTATTGAAGAAAGAAAAAATTGTAATACATATTGAGTGCAGCCTAAGTGAGCAGTGTTTATAACATTTACAGCCATATACGGGAAAGTCCTGGGCCTTCACAGTCACTCATCACTCACTCACCCAGAGCAATTTCCAATCCTGCCAGTTCCACTCATGAGAAGTGCCCTATATAGGTGTACCATATTTGATCTTCTATACTGCATTTTTCTGTACCTTTTCTATGTTTAGATACATTTAGAGGCATAAATACCATTGTGTTACAATTGCCTCCAGTATTCAGTACAGTGGCAGGCTGTACAGATTTGCAGTCTCGGAGCAATAGGCTGTACCACATAGCCTAGGTGTGTAGTAAGCTATACCATCTAAGTTTGTGTAAATATACTCTATGAAGTTAACACAATGAGGGGAACTGACTAATGATACATTTCTCAGAACGTAGCCACATTGTTAAGTGAGGCATAACTGTATATGTTCTGGACTATTTTGTAAAGCTATCGTTGTCACATTTAAGTGTTAATCAATTACTTAGTGGAGTAATTTGGTTCCCATGTTTTTATTCAAATTGAGTCCAGGACTGAAATAGCCACACAATTCTCCACAATAAAGATCTCAGTGAAAGTTTATAAAAGAACCAGTCATATGTTGAGTTAAAGCTATAATATGTTGTTTTTAATAGGAATGTATGTATTCTATATATGACAAGAACCATATGTTATTTTTAATAGGATCTATATGTATTCTATATATGACAAGAATCAAACACCCTTACATTATATACTCAGACATCTTAGCTCCTCTATTATCTACTCTAAGAGGGCAAAGAATGTGGGAAGAAGAGAAGAATTGCTCTGAGAAAGCGTAAAGACAAAAGAGAACCACACAACCCATGAATAGAGTTGCTATCACTAATTCAGGCTTTAAAAATAAACTTCTGTTATACATATATGTACATGCACACACACCTATTGTTATACTAGTCAATAAACTAGATGCCTGCCTTCGAGGTCACTTGAGAAAGCTGACCTCACAAGTTCAATCCTGTCTAACAACTAGTGCACGTATCCAACACTTAACCCATGCCTATAACTTGTGTTCTGGGCTTTGCAGAGGATTACAGTGAAAGCATCACCCTCATTAAGTTTATACTCAGATAACAAATAACTAGACATATAACAATAGATGACAGTACTTTCAAGTAGTCATATATGAAAAATAAAAAGGGCAAAGAAGATAGTGAATAAAGGAGGGTTGGCTATTTTACATGGAGTGATCAAAGAAGACTTTCCAAAAAGGTAGTGTTTAAGGATAGATCTGGATGATGTAAAGTAGTGAGTTACATGAAAATCAGAAGGATAAGAAAACTGCAAATATAAATATCCTGGAGCAGGAATAGGCTTGATGCAAAGGAGAACGGTACATTTGCCAGTCAAGGGCAGGCAAGAGATAACTGTGACACACCTGGGTGATTGCAGGAGAACTGGGAAGAAGTGGTTCGATAATGTATATATTCTGAAGGTGGCACTGTCAGGATATGCTGAGTGACAAGTGTATGTGGAGTGCGAAGAAAAGGAAGAGGAACAAAGAAAGATGCCTAGATTTCCACCTAAACCACTGAGTGGAAGGTAATAACATTTATTGAAATGGGCATCAGTTTGGGCAGAGTGTATTTTTAGGGAAAGATCAGGGAAGAATGAGGAAATCAAAAATTCTGCATTAACTTGTCATTTGAAATGTCTAATTTGTTTTCTTTTTTTTTAGTTTTCATAGATTTAGAAGGTACAAGTGCAGTTTTGCCATACTGATATATTGCATAGTGATGGAATCTGAGCTTTTAGTGTACATTGACCCATTAAGTAATTGCTCATCCCTCGAACTCCTCCCACCCTCCCAACTTTATGAGTCTCCAATGTCTATTATTCCACTTTCTACATCCATGGTACATGTATTTAGCTCCCACTTATAAGTGAGAACTTGCAGTATTTGACTTTCTGCTTCTGGGTTATTTCACTTAGGATAATGACCTCCAGGTCCATCCATGTTGCTGCAAAAGACATGATTTTTATTTTTTATGGCTTAGTAGTATTCCATGGTATGTGTTTGTGTGTGTTGTACGTGTATGTATATATATCACCTTTTCTTTTTCCATCATCCATTGATGGACATTTAGGTTGCTTCCATGTCTTTGCCATTGTATTTGAATAGTGCTGCAATAAACATATAAGTGCAGGGTTTTTTTCATATAATGATTTCTTTCCTTTGAGTAGATGCCAAGTGGTGGGATGGCTGGATCGAATGGTAGTTCTATTTTTAATTCTTTGAGAAATCAAGTTTACATGTCTTTGAATCCAAGTACAGATGCAGATTGGGCACTATCGGGAGCTTAGGGGAAAGGTTGGAGCTGGAGATATAAATTTAAGAGTCATCAATATATAGATGGATTGTGAAGTCATGAGACTAGATTTCTTAGGAAGAGTGTGCAATTACAGAAGACTAAAGGGCTAGAAATGGAGCCCTGTAAGCCCTCCAAAAGGAAGAAAAAAGAGAATTATCAAAGGAGCTTGTGACTCAGAGACAAGAGATGATGGGGAAAGACAGAGAGGTGAAGGATCCCCAAATCTAAAGGAACAAAATGCCTCAAGAAGAGAATATGTCAGTTCTACTGGTTGTGTGAGTATGATGAACACTTGGGATAGTTCACTGGATTGTGCAAGATGGAGGTCATTACTGACCTTCACAAGCGAAGTGTTATTGGAGTAATGGGGTAGGGACTGTAAGCTTAACAGAAGTGAGAGAGAATGGGGACTCCAGTTATAGAGAGAGACTTGGACCCATGTGTTTATCACCTTTGTATCCTATGTCAACAGACTCTAAAAGAGCCTCTAATCTGCCTCCTGGTATTTATGCCCTGTGTAATATCCTCACCTTGAGTATGGGCAGGCCTACTGACTTGCTTCTAGCCAATAGAATGTGGCAAACATGATGAGATGTCATTTTTGTGATTATGTCACATAAAATAGTGACTTCCATTTTGTTAGCAGATTGTCACCATTCCTATCTTTGATTAAACAAACTGCTGTAGAGAGAGGGCCATGTGGCAAGGGGTTAGAGTGACCTGTGACTGACGAAAGAACAAGACTCTCAGTTCATCAGCTTGCAGGGAACTGGAGCCTGCCTGTAACTCCAGGAGTATGCAAGTAGATTCTCTTCCTTTTAAGCCTTCCCATGAGACCCCAGTCTTGGCCAGCACCTCATGGCAGCCTTGTGAGAGACTCTAAAGTAGGAGGCCTGGCTGAGCTACACCCAGTCCCTTGGCCCACAGAAAACTCTAAGAGAATGAATGTGCATTGTTTTAAGCAGCTAAGTTTATGGTAATTTGTTACATAGCAGTAGGTAACTAGCACACCTTTTGAGATGCCATTAAAATGACGGTAAGTAAAGAAATGAAATAGGTATTGACACAGAGGAAAAGAAAAGCTAGAAGAGACAGAATAGAAAGACATTAAAATTTTATAAGATGGGCAGCTGTTGAATTCGTAATGACTTACCAAAGTCACAAATGCTGAAATCCACGCTCCTGTAAAGAAGGAAATCAACAAGAAAGTTGATTTGTGCTAATTATAGAAAGCCTCAAAAATTGGAGGCACCAAGTGCCAGGGAAGCTAGGAGGAAAGGAGGTGGGCGTTGGTGCTGAAAACAGAAGGAATGAATTAAAGTATAAACACAGATCCATGCAACACATTGAATAGCAGATAACTAAGTCTTCTCCATGTAGTGAGGGACAGGAGGCTTAGTCTCTGAAGAGACTAAAGCAGAAATATTTTGAGCTTGGGGATGCTAGCTCAAAAACTCTAAGAGGAGTATAAATGTGTGGTATCAGACTGAGAATAGAGAAATTAAGTGAAAGCCTGCATTTGGAATTCCTATCTCTCAGTAGTTCCCAGAAAGCAGGCAAGTACACTTAGACACTACACATACACACAGACACACACACACACCTACCTCATGCTTTAGATGACAATAATCTCGTCTAGAAAAACTGCCTTGTGATAAAAGATTGACTTTGAGCAGTGCCACAGGGGCAGCCTGAGGTCCAGGCTGAGCAGCTGTGGTTCTATCCTCTGCAGCCTCCATTAAGGAGGGTAGCATTGCTTGCGTCTTTTTCAATGGACGCTGGACTCCTTAGCTTTGACTCAAATGAGGGCTTGTAGCCCTACCTCTCACAAGGAGAGGACACCAAGGAAAACAGTCTCCCAAGTGCCCATCTCATCATTTCCTTCCTCTGTTGTGATATATACACAACCTAGAAGAAGCTTTGAGAATTTCTTTGCTCAAAGTTCCAGCAGCAAATCTACTTGCATAGCTCCACAGGGCAAATACTGGATTGCATTATATATGTTTGCAAAAACTTAATGGAAAAGTTTTTCCTACTTAAAAATAAAAGTTGAAAACCAGCGATTTCATTGATAAATGTGAAGGGCTATGTAGGGTAAATCGGGCAAATGAAATGCTATTCATGGGATGGGCAGTGAATAGGTGGCCATTGAAATAGCCTAGGTTTGTGGTGATAAACTTTCAGATATGCTTTGTCAGGGAGCAGGCTGGGATGACACAGAAGAACAAACAGAACATCTCATTCATTAGATTTAGTGGAGACAGGAGTAAGAAATTATCTGGCATTTTAAATCTGCATAACTTAGGAAATTCCATTTCCATGATAGACACGGATATCAAATTAACCAGAAGAATTATTGGAGGGAAAACTGTTAAGTCTGGTTTTAGACCCATGACTCTGAGACAGGCTATTCATCTGGCATCTGGAATGCTTTTTTCTTGACACCATGGGATAGGCTTTGGATCTAGAAATAAAGCTTGGAAAAGCAATAGAAAAAAATATATATATCTTTAAGGAAAAGCATACTGAGACAGCTGAGAGGAAAATATAATCCCAGGAAAAAGGAACCAAGAGAGAAAAAGAGGGATAGTCAGGAAGGTTGGGAAGAAATCAGGGGAATTTGTTGCCACAGAAGGAAAGAATTTCAAGAAGAAACGAGAGGTTGGCACTGTTAAATATTGGTGAGCAACTAGGGAGGATAAAAGACTAGGGAAATCCCAGCCACTCAGGAGGCTGAGGTAGGAGGCTTGCTTGTGCCTTGAAGATCCAGCTTATCGTAACCCCTACCCTCTAGGCTCAAGCAATCCTCCCACCTCAGCCTCTCACGTATCTGGGATTATAGGCACATGCCATCATACCAGGGCAATTTTTGTGTTTTTTCTAGAAACACTGCTTCACCACATTGCCCGAGCTGGTCTCGAACTCCTGAGTTCAAATGATCCTCCTGCCTCAACCTCCTGAAGTGCTGGGATTACAGGAATGAGCCACCACCTCCAGCCCAAGAAATCTGATGTAGGGCACCAGTGGAGCCAGTTCTTTGGTCAGAGTTAAAAGAAGGGGCAAGAGTGATGAGGAAAAGCAATCATGAATGTAGACCTACTGTTCTCAACTTCTTTGACTTTTCAATTTTTTTTTTTTTTGAGACAGAGTCTCGCTCTGTCTCCCAGGCTGGAGTGCAGTGGCACAATCTCACTCACTGTAACCTCTGCCTCCTGGATTCAAGTGATTCTCCTGCCTCAGCCTCCTAAGTAGCTGGGATTACAGCCACGGGCCACCATGCCTGGCTAATTTTTGTATGCTTAGTAGAGATGGGGTTTCACCATGTTGGTCAGGCTGGTCTTGAACTCCCGGCCTCAAGAAATCCATCTGATTCAGTCTCACAAAGTGTCAACTCCCTTTATTTTAAAACTCTTTTTCACTCTTAAAATTATTGAGGACCCCCAAAGAGCTTCTGATTCTGTGGGTTAGATCTACCAGTGTTTGGTGTACTAGAAATTACCACTAAAGAAGTTAAGACTTTTTAAATTAACTCTTTTTAAACTAGCAATACTAATTCCATTAAATAATAACATAAATAACCTAGTTTTTATGAAAAATATATTTTCCCAAATAAAAAATAATTCTGGCAAGAAGAGAGTACTGGTTTACATTTTTGCAAATCTCTTTAATGTCTTGCTTCATAGAAGGCAGCAGGATTCTCATATCTACTTCTGCATTCAATCTGTTGCAATATGTTGTTTTGGTTGAAGTATATGTAGAAAATCTGGCATCAAACAGATGAGTTGTTGGAAAGGGATGTCCTAAGGAGTCTCAGCATCCGTAGAAGTCCTTGACCCAGGCATTGAACCTTTCTTTGAGACACTTAACAAGAGAAGTAGACAAATTAAGGGTTGGGCATGGTGGCTCATGCCTGTAATCCCAGCACTTTGGGAGGCTGAGGGTGGAGGGTTGTTTTAGCACAGGAGATCAAGACCAGCCTGGATAACATATTGAAATGCCATATCTACAAAAAAATTAAAAATTAGCCAGACATGGTGATGGGCACCTGTAGTCCCAGCTAGTCAGGAGGCTGAGGTGGGAGGATCACCTGAGACCAGGAGTTCGAGGCTGCAGTGAGCTATGATGACAGCACTTCAGTCCAACCTGGGTGACAAAGCCTGACCCTGTCTCCAAAAAAAAAAAAGAAAAAAAAAAGACAAATTGGGTGCCAACTCAACGGAGCATTGAGTTTGAGAAAAGAATTCTGAGTTTGCTTGTTTTTAACAATAGGAAAGACCTACGGATGTTAAAGGCTTTTTAAGCCAAAATGAAAGAAACAAGAAAGGGGGAAATTGAAGATGAAAGAGAAGAGAGAATCGTTGATTCAAGTTCCCAATAAAGGGCAGAAGTGTCAGGATGACTAGCAGGAAGGAAAGTTTGGATTTTCAAAAGAGTGTGTCAACTTTTCCTTATGACACAAAAGCATGAACTGGGATACGTGGTTATCCAGAGAAAATCAAGTGAATGAGAACACAGTAATAGGACAGAAGGAAGAAAGGTGAGGCACCCTCAGTCTTTTCATTCGTGGGTGATCTACATCATTTGCTGGAAGAAAGTAATGTCCATGCAAGATTGCAGATGAGGAAAGACAACTGTGGGGGAGGTAAAGTGAGAAAAATCAAAATAATGATCCAATGAGCAACATGGGTGGAAACTGATGCACAGTACTTAGCCCGCAATGAGCTCCCAGCAAATGTCTTGTTTTAATCAATGAAAGGGCAGTAATAAGAAGGAGTTCTCAGTGGAGGTCATCAAGCAAGACAGTGTGGCTTTCTAGTGACCTGTGTTTGTGGCTGAGGCCTGGCACAGTAGGACACACTTCACCAATTCCCAAAGGACTGATTCTTTCTCTGGAATGGAGGAAGTCCAAGCCACATGGGAAATATTCACAATGGAGATGGACTTTGGATTTGTCACCAAAAGGCCCAGCTTGTAGAGTATCATCTTCTCTTCTGCACATAATTCAAGTAAGCACTATACTCATCTGGTACTTATTTTAGGAAAACCTTTTCCAACTTTCTGTCATATTTTTATTAAGAGCTCTCATATTTATATAGGAAATCAACAAAAAGAAGGAGGAAGAGAGAGGTGACCAAAAAAAGTTTTTCCTATGGGAATGTTAGGCACATCCATTACCACTTTTAATTGAGGGAGTAAAAGAAGCCATCTCATGCCATATCTTCTTCAGAAGGCTATACTTGAATCTGCTTTTTTCCCTTTTTCATTTAGAATAGCTAAAACTCTTTTCCTTAAATGTTTTCACTCAATTTCCATCTTTGAAATGATCACCTTTCTTTTCAATACCTGACCTTGCTTGAGGTCATTAATTCATAATACTAAAAAATTAAGATTTTACTCTCTTCAATGAAAATGAATATTAATATACCTTCTCTGTCTTTGAGTTTTATTTTCCTAATATATTTTCTTAAGTAAACTCTTTTAAGCACCTTCTGTAATCATTGCTTTTAATGGGGCTATTCATGTTGTATTCAACTTGGTTAAACCAGCACTCTAGGACTGTTCCATTATAAACCAGTTTCATGATCTCCAAGAAGCATTTCCACCCTTGATTACCTTAATTTTCACATCTACAGAATGAAATATTAGAATACTGAGCACTAAAAAGGCAAAATATAATACATCTGTGTGTTGTCAGAACCAGTTATTTATATTTTCTTTATATGTATTGCTTTAGGGAAAGATAGAAAAAAAAAAATCCTAAAGGATATTCTGTATCTATTTGCCTTTACAATAGTCCCCGTTATCCACAAGGAATATGTTTCAAGACTCCCAGTGGATGCCAGAAACCATGGATAGTACCAAACCCAATATATACTATTTTTTATCTATACATACATACCTATGATCAAGTTTAGCCTATAAATTAGTCACAGTAAAAGATTAGCAACAATACCTAATCATAAAATAGAACAATAATATTAATACTATGTTGATATCACTACTCTTGTATGTTGGGGCCATTATTAAATG
Organism: Cacajao melanocephalus; assembly: GCA_963573385.1. Taxonomy (NCBI): domain Eukaryota; kingdom Metazoa; phylum Chordata; class Mammalia; order Primates; family Pitheciidae; genus Cacajao; species Cacajao melanocephalus. Next base: position 24,793 of record CAUYLG010037225.1, on the reverse strand, counting down.
AACTAGGGTTCCTTCAACACAAGCACTGCTGCATTGTGACAGTTAATCTGATAACCAAGATGGTTACTAAGTGACTAAAGGGTGGGGAGTGTAGACAGCATGGATCCCCTGGACAAAGGGAGGGTTCATATCCCTAGCCGGACAAAACAGGACAGGCGAGATTTCACTCTACTTAGAACAGAGCACAATTTCAAACTCAGGAATTGTTTATTTCTGGAACTTTTCATCTAATATTTTTAGACCACAGTTGATCGCAGATAACTGAAACTGCCAAAAGCAAAACTGTGGAGAAGGGGGGACTACTGTATTGTCACACAGAGCCTACACTGAAAGTTTCACGATGTATTCATAGGACTTCAGACAACATAAAAAGAGTAAATGTCATCTGTCGTTCCTTCCTGTATTGCTGGCACTGTAGTAAGAGCTTGACATATATGTACATATCTCATTTTAATTTCACAACCACCCTATGATAGCAATACTCTTATCCCCATTGTATAGGTAAAGAACCTGAGCGAGGCTGGGTGCAGTGGCTCACGCCTGTAATCCCAGCTCTTTGAAAGGCCGGCGTGGGTGGATCCCTTGAGCCCAGGAGTTCGAGACCAGCCAGAGCAACAAGGCAAGGCCCTATCTCTACCAAAAGAACCAAAAAACAAAAACAAAACTTAGCCAGACAAGGTGACACATGCCTGTGGTCCCAGCTACAGGCAAAAGTGGGAGGACTGCTTAAGCCCAAAAGTTGGAGGCTGCATTGAGCTGAAATCTGAGCCACTGCACTCCAGCCTGGGCGACAGAGTGAGACCCTGTCTCAAAAACAAAAAACAAAAGAAAACAAAAGGACTTGAGCTAAGTAAGCTCTCTAAGTTCACACCAGCACTGACTGATGAAGCCAGGCTTTAGCCCCCTCCAGTATATACACATGCAATTACAGTGCCTGCGTTTTTATTCTTTAGAATACCTGTGTGTGTGTGTGTGTGTGCACAAACACAGTATAAATATGTGGACTGAAAGCACTGAATAAGAGGAGCAGAACACTTAAGAAAATGTAAGAAATTTAAGTGAAATCTATCCCAATTGCAGTTTGTTTAACCTTCTTGAATACACAAGGAAACACAGTAGCACAAAGAAGGGAATAGAGATTTGGGGGAGCTTCTGAAAAAGTTACTTTTACCAAATAAGGTCACACCAAAAATGAAACATGTTTATCACAAATTTCAAATCTCTTGGAAGGAAAATATTCTGCTTGGCTTGGTTTTGATTCAATCCTGGAATCTCCTGTATTATCTAAAAGAGTGCACCAGGTGACCTGCATAGCACCAGAGCAGAAATTTAATTTAGAATTTAGTAAATAAAATAACAGAATATGTGTGTGACATTATTGTTAGTTTATCCCTAGGGGAAATCTGGTTTGTGTAAATTTCTATCCAAGTCTGAAAATGTTTCAAATCTTGCGCAAAATCTCATTATGATGATGATTTTCATAGATATTATCTGAAACTATTTCCTTCTACAAGGTAATGCTTCCTCCCTCAGAAAAATTAGTTATATGTGCTACATTCAGCTTAATGAAATAACAACCTTTAACTTGTGGTAAGAAGCATCCATTCAAATCTATTTATTTTAAGAGTTAGTGAGTTTTAATGTTTACAGGCAAAGTATCCATTGGGAAAACTACTCTTGAATACAAAGCTATGCCATTGTTTTCTTTTTGTTTTAACAAATAGGTCCTGCTTTCCTTTACAAGAATTCAATGTGTTCCAGTTTTCTCAAAGAGCTTAGTAATGCTTAAAACTAAATTAACTCTGATTAACTCTAAGATAATAGCCACATTATATGGCAACTTTCAACAGTATTTAAGTGTAGGTCTCTCTCATATCTGGTAAAAAAAAAAATCTAACCGTAAGAAATCTCATCCACAGAAAAACCAACACATTGCTATCATAACAACTTAATTTTATCATTCTACTCATTAGTTAGAATGCCACAGCATTTAGGTAGCTCTTAGGAGAAACTTACTTATGATTTACTTAAACATGTACATTGTATCTAGTAGTCTACTAGTTAATGCTCCTGAAACTGAACCTCTCAGTCAACCTAACCAGATTTTTAATTATGAATGAAATTACTATGCCATCTGATCTTATTCACATATTTGTAGTCAACCTTTTTTTTTTCTTCCTACTTTTATTTCTCATTTCTTTGTCCTGCTATTACACCAAATCAAATGCTATTTCTTTAACATATACAGTAACCTTTTTTCCCTGGTTTTCACGTGAAATCTTATGCCTGTGAATTTTTTTCTTTCTGATCCTTTTCCTAATAAGCACCGGGAAATTAAGTCCTTTGCAGAGGTGGACGGTCATAAAAAGCTGTCTTCCTTGTGCAGCTCAAGAGGACGTCTCTCTAGTCCTCTTTCTTACGTCTTCACATGTCGTCACTCTTTGTAAATTACATTCCAGTGGGAGTTAAGGCAGCAGGAACGGGGAACTCCAAGCCTCATTCCTATTCACATTCCTAATTCTGCCATAGGTCAGTTTGTCACCCACACAATTGGGACTAGATATTGCAAGGAATTATGAGATTCTTTATGAATTTCAAAATAGAATTTTCTCCTCTATCTGGTCTGGGCACTAGGCTTTTGAAGATTTGTTGCTCTGTATTTATGGGGCTCCTGGAAGCCTCCTTGGTTCTGGAGGTAGAGGTAATGACCATCTTAGCAATAGGTGACAGTATGCTGATTTCACTCTGCCTCTATATGCTCTTTGAATTGCAAGGATGTTCAGGATCAAAATAACAAGTATGAAAAGGATGTGATGAGTAAGTCCTGAAAAGGACTGGAAAGTCTGTCACCAGCAGTGGCCGAGGACAAAACCATGAGATATGAAAATAAATATTTATATCTGGTGGTGTTTCTATTTTCTTTTCATCTTTTCCTTAGATCTTGACATCCAGGCCTTTTAAACAACACAACCTTCCCTGCTCTGAGCCCAATTTTCCTATTTTCTTCTGTTTCTTTGTCCTAGATTTGATCTTTGCTAGAAAACATTTAAACCAATTTGTGTTTACATGTTAATATTCTAATATCTTTCTAATTTAATTTTCTTATGGGCAATTTTGTAAGTATAACGTATTAACGCATATGAATATTGTGGGAAAGTACTACAAGTTAAAGAAATCTTGTCTTAGCACTCAAAACCCCATACAGGCCAATCCCATATATGTCATATGATAAATAGCACTTCATTATTTTCTGCTGCATATGAGGCTACATGAGACATCTCTTCATAGTTACCTCCCCAAGTATATCTCAAGCTTTCAAAAGCATAGGCTATATGCTTAACATTCTTTTGTATATTTCACAGAGCTGCACATTACTGTACACACATTAGACATGTAATACTTGTTAAGGCAGTTGTCACCAATACATAGATACATGCCTTTGAGAAACATATAAACACATTATTTGTTGTCTTTTGATGAAGCTTTTTCCACTGAGTCTCCTTTCTCTCAAATGTGATACCTAATACAAAAATCTTCTTCCGCTAACTGTCCCACATGCACAACTTAGAAGGTATATCCTGCATACTATAAGAGTGTTTAATAGGAGATATCAACCTAGTCTTTATTACAAAAGAAAAGTTCTTCAAGGATGTGAACTTAAATGGAGACCTAAAAAAGAAGTAATACTTTATTAAGTAGAGAAGATGGGATAAGTACTCTGGACAGACAAAACTGCAAGGAGTTTGATGTATTTTATAAAAAGAAAAGGAGGCAATATGGTTGGAAAACAAATAACTCACCTAGGCTCCAGCCATACTGTGCTGCTCAGGGTAACCACTCAGGTAGAATAAGCCCCAAGTACGTGCAAGCAGGCAGATGGAGAACTATATATTCAGCCAAATTTTATTTTATCCTGACATAAAATTACTCATTTTTACTTATAGAACTACTTAAAAATATTCCTATTTCCAGAGATCCTTAATAAAGACCTCTTTTTTTCCCTCCCCAAGTATTTTTCCAATCTGCTAGAGAATACATCATAACTAGGGTGCAATAGTTGCTGAACAAACAAAACCATGCATTGCCATTCTTGATAAATTAATCATTCACATCTAGTAATAATTTGACACTCTTGCCTTCCTACATACTATGACTTCTATTAAATAAGAAGAATCACTTTTAGCCAATGGAACATTTTTGTGGCTTTTATAAACAGTAATCTGAACAGTCGTCAAAGCGAGAGCCAAATCAAGAATGCAATGCCATTTACAATAGCCACACAAAAGATAAAATTCCTGGGATTAAATCTCAGCAATGAGATGAAATATCTCTACAAAGAGAGCTATAAAACATTGCTGAAATAAATAAACAAATGACACAAGCAAATGGAAAAACATTTGATGCTCATGGATTGGAAGAATTAATATCATTAAAATGGCCATACTGTCCAAAGCAATCTGTAGATTCAATGCTATTCTTACCAAACTACCGACATCACTTTGACAGAATTAGAAAAAATTATTCTAGAATTCATATGGATCCAAAAGGAAGCCTGAATAACTAAAGCCATCCTAAGCAAAAAGAACAAAGCCAGAGGCATCATATTACTGAACCTCAAACTACACTATAAGGCTACAGTAATGAAAACAGCCTGGTAATGATATATTACCAGATGGTCAATGGAACAGAATAAAGAACCCAGAAATAAAGCAGCCATCTGATCTTTGACAAAGTCGACAAAAATAAGCAATGGGGAAATGACTCCCTATTCAATAAATAGTGCTGAGATAATTAGGTAGCCATATGCAGAAGAAAAGCTGGACTGCTACCTTTCCTCATATACAAAAATTAACTCAAGATGAATTAAATATTTAAACATAAGACTCCAATATATTAAAATCCTAGAAGAAAACCCAGGAAATACCATTCCATACATTGGCTTTGGCAAATAATTTATGGCTAAGTCCTCAAAAGCAATTGCAACAAAAACAACATTGACAAGTGGGACCTAATTATACTAAAGAGCTTCTGCACAGGAAAAGACACTATTGACAGTTTACACAGACAACCTACAAAATGGGAGAAAATATTTGCAAACTAAGCAGTGGGCAAAGGTCTAATATTGAGATTCTAGAAGGAATTTAAATCAACAAACAAAAAACAAGTAACTCCATTAAAGAATGGGCAAAGGGCTGGACACAGTGGCTCATGCCTGTAATCCCAATACTTCTGGAGGCTAAATTAGGAGGATCACTTGAGCCCAGAAGTTTGAGACCAGCCCAGGCAACATAGTGTGTCCTTGTCTCCACGATTTTTTTTTAATCAGCTGGGTGTGGTGGCACACATCTGTAGTTCTAGCTACTTGGGGGCTGAGGTGAGGAGATTGCTTGAACCAGGAGTTCAAGGCTCCCATGAGCTGATCTCACCACTGCACTCTGGTCTGGGAAACGGAGCAAGACCCTGTCTAAAAATTAAAAAAAAAAACAAAAAACAAAAAAAAAACTGGGAAAAGGATATGAACAGACACTTCTCAAAAGAAGACATACAAGCAGCTACCAAACATAAAAATTTCTCAACATCACTAATCATCAAAGAAACGCAAATCAAAACCACCAAGAGATACCATCTCACACCAGTTAGAAAAGAAGTAAAAAAATAATAGATGCTGGCGAGGCTGTGGAGAAAAGGGAATGCTTATACACTGTTGATAGGAATGTAAATTAGTACAGCTACTGTGGAAAGCAGTTTGGAAATTTCTCCAAGAACTTAAAACAAAACTACCATTCAACACAGCAATTCCATTACTAAGTATATACCCAAAGGAAAATAAATCATTCTACCAAAAAGACACATGCACCTATATGTTCATGGCATCACTATTCACAGTAGCAGACATGGAATCAAATTATGTGTCCATCAACAGAGTATTGGATAAAGAAAATGTACATATACACCACGGAATACTACACAGTCATAAAAAAGAATGAATTCATGTCCTTCGCAGCAAGATGGATAGAGCTGGAGGTCATTATCCTAAGAGAATTAGGTCAGGAACAGAAAACCAGATACTTCATGTTCTCACTTATAAACGAGAGCTAAACATTAGATGTACATGGACACAAAGATGTGAAAAATAAACACTGGAGACTACTGGGTTCTGCAGAAAACGCTGAAAAACGACCTAATGGGTACTGTGCTCACTACCTGGGTGATAGACTATTCATTCCCCAAACCTCCACATTATGCAATTATATTTGTATAACAAACCTGCACATGTACCTCCTGAATCTAAAGTAAAAGTTGACATTATTTTTTTTTAAATCTGAACTATCAATAATCCAGTTTTATTTGAAGCAATGGGTTTGTTAGTAATGTATAGGTTAACAATTAGCTTTCTAGTGTATCAACTTTTCAAGCCTAATCAAAGCCTCAGCAGTAAGCCACCTGACCCAAAATACTTGACTATTTCCTATATACTGGCATAAATCACTATCCATTAGATGATGTTTTCGTATTAAAAATGAAAACAGATGCATTTGGTAGTATTTGAAAATCCAGTTCATGTGGCAATAAAAGTCAATAACTGCTTACTTTGCCAAAATATGTAACCTATATTTGGGGATATAATAAGAATTTTCCATACAACCATAATCAAAACATTTGTTATATGTTGCGTGTATCATATAAATTGAAGTATCAAAGTTTTCAAGCATGAACTATGTTAAAACTTTGGATCTCAGAAAAGATCGAATAATACTACACATATGCAAGTGCTTTGAAAACGGTAAAGCACTATAAAAGGTATCAAGGTATGAAAGTTATATATTATATATATTCACACAATAGTAGAAACCAAATGTAACTGCATTTCTGCAAATGATGTAATGATTCTTGTTTGTCTAATTTGCATTTTCGGAAAAGACTGCTCATATGTTACAGCAGCAGCTAAGTTTACAACAAGTTTTCTTTGTTCTTGGCAAACAAAAAAAGGTTAAGAATTTGCAGACAAGTCTTGGCAAAGAAGTGTTCTGATTCAGCTTTGCCAATCCCTGCGAGAAACAGTATATAGCTGGAAAATACGTAGGTTATGAACTTGTTAGAAAAATTTTCGGTTAGTATTGCTAATCAGTACAACAACATCTTCAAGTCATATTTGGACCTTGAGGTACAAAGAAACACTTTTAGAGCATTGTACCCACTAGTTGGCTCTCCCCTTTCCCATTTAGATGGTCTATTTTTCTATGCAAAAATATTATTTGTGTTGATATGGTAAAACTGCAAAACCAATACTTCCCTCTTCCACCTAAATATAAAATTTGACTTGGAATGTCATATTTTGTACTGTCGAAGATCAGCTGGATTATTTCCCATGTCATAAAGTTTTGTTTTCTGACACAGATCTTCACTGATATACATAAAAATGCTGCTGGAAATTTCACTCTCAAAATGATACAAATGCTTTTGTATCCAATGATACTTCTGGTTCGATTTGCATATTCATAGACCTGACCTTGAAATTCACAATATGGTAAAGCTGGAAGAAAGTTTATAGATCACATAATCAGTTCCATTGACCTATTACCCCTATTGACAGAGGCTGAGCCCCAAGGAGGCATCTCTATAATGAATACATTTCTAGGCCTTTGTTTAAAGTGACAAATCAACTACTGTAGGAGAAATGATGACCACATTTTTTTCTTCTGAAGAGCTAAATGTTGCAAGAATTTTTACTCCTTTCCCTTTTTCTTGCTTGCTTAGACAGGATATATTTCCTCTTTGTCAGCCTGCCTCATAGCCCCAAATTCTTTTGCCCCTTATATGGAAAGATATCACTTGCTTAAGCATGTTGAGAAGTACAAATAAAAAAGAACCACTAAAAAGATTTTTTATACACACATGCACACGCACACGCACACACACACACACACACACACGCACACCAGCTTCAGCAAGCCAACCAATATAGAGAATTCCTTAAAATAAACTATTAAGCTTAATTACTAAGACCTGACATTATCCTAATCTCAGTTTGGCCTTATTTATACCTCTTTGTCTTCATAGAAAGGTCACAACTTTACTGTCCCAAGTTTTCAGATGTATCTGCCTTTGTTTGTATATTCTTAAAACTAAAACAAACAAAAAAGTTAACACTAGTTTGATCTCTCACTACCTGAAATAGCTACTCCAATGCTATTTTTAAAGGAATAAGAGTATTTTTCTATTTCTTCTTTGTGGTTTTCAATTTAGAAAATAGATGTATCCTTATTAAAAACAAATTTAAACAATATGCGAGTATAAAAAGAAAAATATGGGAATTTCTCCCTATAACACAGCCTACTTAAAACATCCATTGTCCAGAAAGGCAATATGGTATTATGTCTAAGATTGAAGTGCTGAAACCAAGCTGCCTGGCTTCAGTTCCTGGTCTTCCACTTACTAGCTGCGTGGACTTGAATAAGTTACCCAGTTTTTCTCTGCCTCATTCATGTCATCAATAAAAGGCACTAGGAAAAGATACTTACCATATAAGGTTGTTATGTAGGGTAAATGAGCTAATGGCACTTAGAAGAATGTCTGGTATATAATAATTGCTCAATCAATGTTAGCTATGATTATCAGATCCTCCTGGAATGCTAACAAAAGTATAAGTATTAATAACACTGAACAGCTGTTGAAGGAAATTCCTGTGATCATAAAGCTATGATTTAAGTTTGCATTTTGCCATTCTGTAATCCCAATGTCAAATTTTGTTTAGTAAGTTATTATAATGTCAAAGCCTTTTGAAAAGTAGGCAGAATTTTTGAAGTAGTTCAAATAATTTTTATTCCACATGCATATTGACCAAATATGTATGTCTCTATTCGTGTCTAAACAGAGAGTGTTCTATAAAAATTCTGATTCCTCTCGAAGCTTCCCGTCTCCATCCCCCTTATCCCTCATAAAGGACCACTTTCTCTCCTCACTCTTTCTTCTCCTTATTCCCGGATTGTGAAGAAGGCCAGCTCAAGCCAATCCATTCCTGTGGCATGGAATGACCTGTGATCGCATCATAGCCTCACACCTGGCATATGCCACGCAGGAAAGAGACCAACACAATGTCCAGCATGGGACGCCAGCTTCTGCCTTAATTCTACCCCACTGGTCCTGGCTCTGTCCATTTCATTAGCTTCCCAATAGCTGTGCGTCACAGCTCCCCAGGGCTGTATTCTCCGCATGTAGAGTCACAGCTGCATGCTCCTAACCTATGTTACTCACTTACTTCTCACCTGCTCAGAAACTTCCTTTAAAGCACACCTTTACCTTCACCTAGCATATTTACATTGATAGAGAGTTCTTACTGTTTTTATCAATAAGCACATCTGGCTGACTCAAATGCAAGCCAATGCAACTCAGTGGACAAACCCTAGTTGGTACACACTTTGAAAAAGTGCTCATAGCCAGCCAATCTAGGAGACAATATAATCTAACTACTGTCTCTTCTTTAACTTTCAGTATAAAATGCCTCTGCGTATTCGGGGCTAAGCCTAAGAGGAAAACTGGTCAGAAGTGTCTGTGATGATCTGAAAAATAATGAGAAAAAGTGTAATACTTTCATGAAACTAAAGACGGAAGGGGTTTTCTGTGGGGATTCAGAGCTATAAGCAGCTCTTACATACTCATTATATATGTGTATATATATATATATACACGTACATATATATCTACACACACACACACACACATATATACACACACACACACACACGGCTCGGTGTGGTGGCTCACACCTGTAATCCCAGCACTTTGGGAGGCCGAGGTGGGCGGATTACCTGAGTTTGGGAGTTCGAGACCAGCCTGACCAACATGGAAAAACCCCATCTCTATTAAAAATACAAAATTAGCCGGGTGTGGTGGTGCATGCTTGTAATCTCAGCTACTCGGAAGGCTGAAGCAGAAGAATTGCTTGAACCTGGGAGGTGGAGGTTGCGGTTAGCCAAGATCGCACCATTGCACCCCAGCCTGGGCAACAAGAGTGAAACTCCATCTCAAAAAAAAAAAAAAAAAACCAAAAAAAACCAGAGTCTATATTCCACAATTTACGTGTGTGTGTGTGTGTGTGTGTATGTGTGTGTGTGTGTGTATTGGAAAGAAACAGTGATGGCCAAGCAGGGTCATGTAGGTTTGTTTACTGATGTACTTGCAGATAAATACCTGTTGTATATTTTTCATAATTGTTTGAACATATATGTCTGGTTGCACAGCGAATTGGAACAGTTTCCATTTTATCTGGTCCAGTAGGTAAAATAGCTCAGTCCACTATTAAAATACTTTAAAACCATACCCTCATTTTCTGAATGTTCCTTTCAAGACCCCTAATCTATAGGCATGGTGAGAAAATTAGCCTTTGTCTTCTTGGGACCCTCTCCCCAGACATTGTTTTCCAGGCTACAGGTGGACTGGAGTGGGCGGGGCCATCTTCTGGATTCCTGAGAAGAGGCCTGTCTCACCCTGCATAGTCCATAGGGTGTGATGGCCCTGAGGCTTCTGGGTGCCTGGCTAAGCCCTTTGTTGCCGTTATCAGTGACATCATCAGCCTCAACATGTGCAGGGCCATATCGTCTCCAGAATTACTCATCCTGCACTTCCCCATTTCCTCACCTTCTAACCCTCCAGTCAAAGAACAGGCAGGAATAGAGGTGCTATTCCATTTTATTAGAGTCCTGCAACTTTTGGGTATTTTCCTATTTCCTTAGCAGTGCTACCCCAAAAAGTAGAAAACAGGTCTTCTTCTTCTCATCTTCTCTCTCCAGATACTTACAAAGATTGTTCTTTCTTTTTTCTTTATTCTACTGGAATCTTCTTTTTTTTCTTTCCTTTTTTTTTTCCAAACAGGGTCACCCTATGTCACCTACGCTAGAGTGCAGTGGTGCAAATACGGCTCACTGCAGCATTGACCACCTCGGCGCAAGCAGTCCTTCTGCCTCGGCCTCTCAAAGTGCTGGGATTATAGGTGCTAGGCATTATGCCAAATCCTCCTTTCTTTCCTTTCCTTTCTTCTCTCCCCCTCTATTTATTTATATTTCGCTCTTTCTTTCTCGCTTTCTTTCCCTTTCTCCTTCCTCCTTCCTCCTTTTCTCCCTTGCTTCTATTATTATTATTATTATTATTTATGTCTAGGCTAGCTTCTGTATCTGACCAAGACATTTTTTTCCTCTAGTTCAGAATCTTCTCTCTCTTCTGCGGCTAAGTTTTAGGGGGAAGACAAGCAAAAAAAAAAAAAAAAAAATCCAAAAACGAATTTCACAGGCAAATCCATGTTTCTTTCCTGTAGCAATAATTGTAGGGTCTGAATGAAAGGTTCAAGACAGATGAAATGTTAACCTCTAAACATATTAGCTCCCACCATCACCACCTCCAGTACACACACATCAGTGGGCTAGGACATCGAAAATATTAACGAATTACTGAGAAGGTAGAAAGTAGAGAGGTTCAAGCCAAATATATAGCTGCCTTTCAGAACCCTCAGACTTAAATCCAAAATGAAACTAACAAAGTCACCCTCCTCAATGAAGCCCTCTTCTGCTGTCTCTTTTCTCTATTTCTATTAATGGAATCAACAACCAATCAATTTACTAAGCTAGAAATGTGAGTGTCACCTTTGACTCTTTCCTCTCTCCTGTAATCACTCACATCCCTCCAATTCTGGCTCCTCTTCAATCTACTTTCCCTCCTTAGGCTGTCGCCACTACCTTAATCCAGGCTCTAATCATCTCTGTTTTAAAGTGTTAAGTATTTTTTTAAGATTACAGAGTTATATGTGAATAATAGAAACAATTCAGGCTGGGTGTGGTGAGTCACACCTGTAATCCCAGCACTTTGGGAGTCCGAAGTTGGAGGATCACTTGAGCCCAGGAATTTGAGACCAGCCTGGGCAACATGGTGAAACCTCAAATCTATGAAAAAATACAAAGATTAGCTGGGTGTGGTGGTGGTCCCCTATAGTCCCAGCTACACAGGAGGCTGAGGTGGGAGAATCACCTGAACCCAGGAGGTTGAGGCTGCAGTGAGTCATGACTGCACCACTGCACTCCAGCCTGGGTGACAGAGCCAGACCCTGTCTCAGAAAAAAAGAAACAAACAGAAACAATTCAAAGTATATACAAGTATAGGCCAGGCATGGCGGCTCAAACCTGTGGTCCCAGCACTTTGGGAGGCCACAGTGGGTGGACAGCTTGAGGTCAGAAGTTTGAGACCAGCCTTGCCAACATGGTGAGACCCCATCTGCACTAAAAATATAAAAATTAGCTGGGCATGGTGTTGTGTGCCTGTAACCCCAGCTACTCAGGAGGCTGAGGCCCAACAATCACTTGAACCTGGGAGGTAGAGGTTACAGTGAGCTGAGATAGTGCCACTGCACTCCAGCCTGGGTGACAGAGTGCAGAGTGAGACTCTATCTCAAACAAACAAAACAAAACAAAACAACAAAATCACAAAGTATGAACAAGTATAAAAAATAAACAGTGTAGCTTTCCCAGTATTCTACACATCAGAATAACAACTGTTAAAACTTTGTTTTTGTTTTGCAACTTTAAAAATAGCCCTTATATTTTGGACATATTTTCACAGCAGAACATATTATAGATCTTTACAGGGTCTTGCTATATTACATATTGCTTAGGTTGACCTCAAACTCCTGGGCTTAAGGAATCCTCCTGCCTCAGCTTCCTGAGTAATTGGGACTATAGGCCTGTGCCACAACACCCCACTCTAAAATTTTTTGTTTTTTTCTTTTTTAAATTTATTTACTATACTTTAAGTTCTGGGGTACCTGTGCAGATCATGCAGGTTTGTTACACAGGTATACACATGCCATGGTGGTGGTTTGCTGCATCCATCACCCCATCATCTACATTAAGTATTTCTCTTAATGCTATCCTTCCCCAATCCCCCCACCCTCTGCTATTCCTCCCCTAGCCACCTACCTGCGAGGCCCCAGTGTGTGATGTTCCCCTCCCTGTGTCCATGTGTTCTCATTGTTCAACACCCACTTATGGGTGAGAACATGTGGTGTTTGGTCTTCTATTCTTGTGTCAGTTTGCTGAGAATGATGGTTTCCAGTTTCATCCATGTCCCTGCAAAGGACATGAACTCATCCTTCTTTATGGCTGTATAGTATTCCATGATGTATATGTGCCACATTTTCTTTATCCAGTTTATCGTTGATGGGCATTTGGGTTGGTTCCAAGTCTTTGCTATTGTGAATAGTGCTGCAATAAACATACGTGTGCATGTGTCTTTATAATAGAATGATTTGTAATCCTCTGGGTATATACCCAGCAATGGGATTGCTGGGCCAAATGGTATTTCTATTTATAGATCCTTTAGGAATTGCCACACTGTCTTTGGTTTAGCTACATAATAGCTTAACCCATCTTCTATGCATGTACATATGAGCTGCTACTGTACTGAACATCCCATAAACATATTTTTATAGGCTGGGTGTTGTGGCTCACGCCTGTAATCCCAACACTTTGGGAGGCCGAGGTGTGGATCACTTGAGGTTAGGAGTTCGAGACCAGCCTGGTCAACATGGTGAAACCCCGTTTCTACTAAAAATACAAAAATTAACCAGGCATAGTGGTAGATGCCTATAATCCCAGATACTTGGGAGGCTGAGGCATGAGAATTGCTTGAACCTGGGAGTTGGAGGTTGCAGTAAGCCCAGATAATGCCACTGCACTCCAACCTGGGTGACAGAGTGACTACCTGTCTCAAAAATATATATACACACATACGTATATTTACATATACATACATATATACATATGTGTACATATGAATATATGTATGTATACGTATATATACACACACACATATATATAATACATTTGGACAAAGATTTGCAAAGGATTACTAAGTACTACCAAGTTACTTCCAAAATGTTATACATTGTCACTAAAAGTATATAAAGGCACCCCTTGTTACTCTTTAATGGGACTACTGCATTATAAACTTAGTTTTTTGTTGTTGTTGTTTTGTTTTTTCCCAGCAAATCCTCCCTCATGCTGTTTATCATTTTCCACAGCCAGCAAAGTTGATTTCCTCAAATGAACAAAGCAGATCTAACACTTTCCAGTTTAAATCCCTCTGTAAGTCCCTGTCATCAAGAAGAGGCAAATAAACTCTGAGGTGTTCCATTAAATGGCATTCACAGACTGGCTTCAAACCACCATTTCAGTCTCTTCTGTGGACGTTGTCTCCTATAAACTTTATATTCTGCTACTTCAAGACATTAGGAATTTTTTCATGCTTTGGAGGTTTTATAATTGCCCTATCATTAACCTGCCCTACCCTCCGCCTCCCCTCACCCTGAAGTGCTTTAGTAACACTTACTGGCTCTTATAACTCTTTAGGAAGAGGCGTGCTCCATTCTTTGTATTTCTATAAAGTCTTTTTTTGACCATTCTGACTTAGAGCTAAATTATGAACATGACTTCTCTCTCTCACACCAGAGAGTAAGAATTATGAGGCCAAAAACTGTATCATGTTCATCCGTAGGTTTCTTTCAACCCGGAAGTAGAGTCTTTGGAACAAAGTGGATGTCTAATACAATGTTTGTTAAATAAATGATGAGTTGAGGGTAATTAATCAAAGGATAGATAGAACGGGGTAGGAGATTATACACCTTTGAAAACTTGCTTTTTTATCTTATTTTTTTTAGAGACAAGGTCTCACTCTGTTGCCCAGGCTGGAGTGCAGTGGTGCAATCACAGCTCACTGAAACCTCGAACTTCGGGCTCAAGTGATTCTCCTGCCTCAGCCTCCCAAAGTGCTGGGATTACAGGTGTGAGCCACCACGCACAGTCAGAATGACAGCCCCCCACCCCTACCCGCCAAGATTTCTGCAAAGAGTCTGGTCAAGGGAGGGCAGTATGAGCCTTTCCTTTTCTTTTCCTTTCCAAATATACATCGTCAGAAGAAAACACTGGTAAGAAATAATTCTTTGGGTATTGCGACTTTTGTGATTTTTGGCTTGAGGACTTTAGTGATTAATCCTTTTCCTCCTGGAGATAGCCATTGTTTTCTCTTTGTCGCTGTCTTTTGTGTTGTTTGTCATAGGGAGGAAAATCATAGACTAGAATATTGGCACAGGTCTATAAGCCTGTTGTTCGAGCTAGCCTCACAGACTGGTGAATTTAAAGTTCTCAACAGACTGGAGACCCTTTGGGCAAATGTTATGAGTCCCCAGTAAAAAAGAAATCCAATGAAGTCCTCATTTCTGTCCTGACAGCTTGACTTGGATCTAGTAAGAGCATTCTCTCTCTCTCTTTTTTTTTTTTTTTCCTTTCTTTCTTTTTTTAAGAGACAAGGTCTTGTCCAGGCTAGAGTACAGTGGTGTGACCATAGCTACTATAACTACTTCAGTCTCCCAGGGTCAATCATCCTGCCTTAGCCTCCCAAGTAGCTGAGACTACAGATGTGCACCACCATGCCCAGGTAATTAAAAAAAAAATTTTTTAGAGACAGGATCTTGCTCTCTTGCCCAGTATGGTCTCCAACTCCTGGCCTCAAGTGATCCTCCCACCTCAGTCTCCCAAAGTGCTGGGATTATAGGCATGAGCCACCATGCCTTGCTTCTGTCTGTGTTTTTGCCTGTTGGGACACAAGTGGTTGGGCCTGAGTTTGGAGGTGACTCGCTGTCAGGCAAAGACCTTGAAAAAACATTAGCAAAATTTCCCACCTGGCTATGCCAGCAATCTGGGGAGTTTCTCTACATTAAGTGTCTCAGCTCATACGGGGCCCTTGGCTTTCCTCACTGTCTTATTAGTGCTGAGAAAGTCCCATCTCTGTATTTCCTCCCCAGTGTTGCAGGATCGCAAGGCTGTGATTGCAGGTGCCTCACTTTTGTGGGACACTGGAGACACCATTTTCACAAACACCATTTTTGCTGCCTGTGACCGTGAGGGTCTCAGCTTGCTTTCCTTTTGGCTGTTTTTGGGAATGACTTCCGATCATGAGGGTAGAATCCTCTGTACCCTCTTTGGGGAGAACTCTTGGTCCCTGGCTAAACCATAAAATGGATTATTGGTTTTGAGTCATAAAACTCTTACTGGTTTTGCATCACATTTTGGAACATGTATACCTTTGGAGATCCTAAATTATCGAAGGTCAGATAATGGATCTGGGATTTGAAAAACCTTTTTATATTTAGAGGATATTTAGAGAGCTCTCACCTTAAATAAACGTCCTATTGCTACCTATGGGAGGATCAAATTGAAAGAAGGAAACAAGTATATCATGGTTAGACTAGAAAACTCCCTCAGCAAAATCAACAAGCAAAAATTAGATTTCGACAAAAATTAAAATTTACACCCACCAAAACCATCCCCGCACCCCCACTTTTAAAATGCCCGCCTGACAAAGTTCAATGCTACCAGGAGAGTTTACTGTTTGTCCCACAAAATAATAATTGATAATAATAATAATGATACCCAGCAACCCTGGAAATAGGCAAAAATGCCCCCAAACTGCCTTTTAAAGGGAATAGTTGAAAGTTTACATCCTTTCTCTTCCCCCTTCAGCTGTAAATATTCTACCACCCAGAACTGTCCTCTCAAGGACCTGAGGGCCATCTCTTTGATATGTAAACATCTAAGGAAATATTAATAACTTTGACTTCCAGCCCAAAAGCCACCTGGCTTTAATTTCTGTTGACTAAAACAGTAACCTAAGACTAATGCTACTGTCTCCATTAAATTATTATGTCAAGAAAAATATTTTTAAAGTTTCCCCCAAAAATATTGATGAAAAGCTTTAGCCTTCATTGAGCAGGTAACTTTTACTTGTTCCATCTGCCGGAAATACAATTCGGATTTTTTTTTTCAAAAGAAAAAAATGCCAGCTCATATAAATTCATGAGTTTTGTGTTTCTATATTTATACCTGACCTGTGGCTATAATCTTACAATAAATGAAAATCTCTATTTGTTTCTGTCTTTAAATAAATTAAATCTTAAAAATAAATCTTTATATGTTTATGTGCATATATGTATGTTGTACATATGTGACATTTCCTCACTTCCAGGTGGGATTACCAAATTAATAAATAAGCTCTATTCTAAGTTGGCTGAAAAAAACACTCAGAAATATAGCTAAATATATTATTTAATGGTTAAATATGACCAAAATGTTTTCAAGTTTATCTGATATAAGATAATCTTTGGTAAATAAAACTAGTTTTGTTACAGCAGGTAGCTAGTCAGACATGAGCAGGGCAGGAGAAGGTCTCCTTTCTCCACAACCAGGAACGTGAGGCAACCATGAGGTGATGGTCAGGCAGTTGTTAACTGTCTGTCTAAAATAGTAAATGGTTGCAGCTGGCACCAGAGAAAGACAGTCTCCCAATAGACAGAAAAAGCCTGAAACTGTTGATCAGCAGCTTCTGGATAAGATCTCAGGAGTTGGATGAGTAGGATCAAGCATATGCACACTAAAAGGCAAAATGGCAGATGATGTTCCTCTAGGAACACCGGACTTGCTGGACTTGCTGGACTTGCTGGACTTGCTAAGGGAAAAAATACCTCAAGTGAGCATACCGACACCTCCAGTAAACACACTGGGCATGCAGCTCCTTTGAAGTGCTTGCAGACCACTGAGCATGTGGACAGTCCACCCCAAGGGAAGAATCAAGCAGGAAGGAATGCAAGACCTTAGAAGCATGTCAACATATAAAACCCCAAGCCAAAAGGTGAAATCGTGCACTTGATCTCTCAAGTCACCTGCTTGGCCCTTTTCCATGTATACTTTACTTCCTTTCATTCCTGCTCTGAAACTTTTTGATAGACTTTCACTTAGCTCCAAAACTTGCCTTGGTCTCTCACTCTGCCTCTGTCCCTCAGTTGAAATCTTTCTTCTGAGGAGGCAAGATGTCAGGATGCTGCACACCTGTACGGATTCACCACTGCTAACAGTTTAACATTATTGCTTTAATTAAAAAGAGTTATATTTTCAGAGTTGTCAACATCAAATATCATACATTTTATTCTGCTTGGGCTTACTAGTCAAACTAATATTATAACTACAGAGGTTTAAGAATATTAATCTTACAGCTTGCATTTTAATCAGATTGAGTCATTACTCTGACAAACTTTATTTCAACAATAATTGTGTTTTATAATACAGTGATTTAAAAATAGTTTCCAACATCCTTTGGTTATTTAAAATCTTAAAGTTATACTAAGTTAAATGATATTTAGGAAATATCTAGATAATTGCAACTAAAATAACAAAACATTAATTACTAAAGTTTATCTACTTTATTTACTTTTGACTTCTTAATTTTGCAGGGACTAAAGGTATTTGAATCTGTTAATAAACATGCTCTTTTGCCACATTGAGAAGTTGTACTGTTAGGAAACATGCCTCTAGAAATTATGACAGGATGTATTTATACCTGTGCTAATCTAACATGGAATGCATGTATGTAACAGTTTATAATTGTTGATTTCTTCATTTTCACAGAAAGTTAATGTTTTTACAGTTAAGAAATCTAAGAAATATATCTAAATGAACTACTAGTAATAGATGAAGAAACAAAACTCTGCAGGCACAGTGTACAAGGAAAGTGAGATGTGTTTTTGTTAAAGAAAAATGACAACTTTTATCCTAGAGTAGTTTAGAAGTCATTTAAAGTTTGTTCCAGAATGAGAAAGGTGAAAGTAAACGACAAAAATCTGAACTGATAGAGAAAGTTGTAAAGAATCCGTGAAAAAGAGATAGAGGGAGAGAACAGAAGAGAGAATCTTACATTGTGTAGGCAAGCTGGCTAATACTGAATGGGTCAATTTATAAGGTTTTGAAGAATGAGCCTAGCAGTTAATGTGGGTTAAATGTGTGTCCCCACCAAATAGCATGTTGAAATGTAATCCCCAATGTTGGAGGTCGGGCCTGGTGGGAGGTGCTTGGATCATGGGGGCAGATTTCTCAAGAATGTTTTAGCACCATCCCTCTTGGTACTATAGTTACTGAGTTCTCATGAGATCAGGTCATTTAAAACTGTATGGAACCTGACCCCTTACTCGCTCTTGCTCCTGCTCCTGCCGTGTAAGACACCTACTACTCCTTCACCTTCTGCCGTGATTGGAGGCTTCCTGAAGCCTCCCCAGAAGCAGAAGCTGCGATGCTTCCTGTACAGCCTGCAGAGCTGAGTCAATTAAACCTCTTCTCTTTGTAAATCACCGAGTCTCAGCTATTTCTTTACAGCAATGCAACAATGGACTAATACAGTAGTGTACTGATGCAAAACTACTTTTAAAATGAACATGTTTTTTTTTTTGGTTTATTAATCTATTCTTTGATTCTTAGAAAGACAGGGTCTTGCTATATTGCCTAGGCTGGTCTTGAACTCCTGGCCTCATGCAATCCTCCCACCTTAGCCTCCTAAAGCATTGGAATTACAGGCCTGAGCCCTATACCCTGCAGCCTACTCTTGGTAAGAGATTATGAAATGTTTTCTTTACTTCTTGAATGATACACCTAGAAAACAAATATTCTGTGTTTTATGTTTCACTTATCATGTCTTGGATTATTTCAGAACACCAGGTTTTCTTAAGATTGAAAGAGTTTAAGTTTTTTATGATTATGTTATCTTTCATATTTATCTTAAAAATCTTTTATTGTCACTTTGGTTAAATAGATAACTAAGTATTGTTTCATAATGATCTGTGATCCCATTTAATCAAGTGTTCAAACCTTTTCACATTTTTCACAACTTTCCTAAATCAAATTCTAAATGAAGTCTTCTTGACCTTGAATTGCCTCTAGAATGTCCCAGAGGGCCCCTGGAAAACTCTCAAAGGATTTGTTATCTCACTTTGTAAGAAGAGATATGAGCTTATTTAATGTGCTAAATTGCATGGGAAGCATTGTCAAATAAAGAAAAGACACTTAACCGTTCCTAGGTTATATTTCTATGGACACAATGATTTTTAAGAAATTGTGTAAAATTCCTCAAATTCTGTCAATGTCCTTGCTGTTCATGAGATAGTCTTGGTATCAGGTTATTACCTTAAAATGCTGTATGTCAGAGAAAGAACCAAATCTCTTTACCAATTGTCTTATAATGAACTCTCATCAGATCTTCAGGCATGGCTTTTTAAAGTCTCTGCCATTCACAGATAATTATTGTTTTATGCTGATGCTTTTATGAAGGTTCATGCAGTCAGCAGTAGGCTAGCATGCCTCTTCAACAAAGAAAGAGCATCTTAGAGATTCATGAAAAAAACCATGGCAGGTACTCTGGAGTACAGGATTCTGCTGACATTGCTTAAGTAATTCTAAGATTATATCACTGGACTCAGTAAGGATTTCCGGAAGTAATGGAGAAGCTGCTGGGTTCATATATCCAGTAACCTAAGATCAAGCAGAACAAGAATTAATTACATGGGACTGAATGAACTGATAAAAACTATTATAATTTTTATGGCCTTTTTGATTGAAACCTTGCTGGTTATTTAATGTTCTATTTTCTGGATATCAGGAAACCCTTTCTGAAAGCTACTTAGAATTCACAGTAATTTAATAGATTATATCTTCATAAACAAAAATGAAATATTTATTTTTTACCCCTACCTGATCTCTCTGAAATTCAGAAATGCTTATTGAGTATTTCTATTTTCATGACAATATGATTATTTGCATAAGTTCCATAAGAATCTATTCTCCTTGGAACAGAACACAATTGGAAACTTTGGCTGACCTACTAAGGCTTTGACTGCAATGCCATATTTGAGAATAATGTGTGCGGAATCACATATAACGCAATCGTTTTAAGGAACTAAGGTTGACTATATGGCACCAATGCTGACAAACCTCCCTTGGAAAAGCAAGACTGGTATCTGGTTTATAGGGTTCCTAGCCTTACAAGTGGGTAAGGAAGGTCACTTTCTGGTAGGCCCAGGAAACAAGATATTTTGGTGTTCTTGAGAAGAGGGAAATTCACCCCAATCTATAGATATTACAGATAAAGTCTAATGGCTAGTTCTTGGCTTGGCTTACTACTCTCACGAGCTTTTAAAGGTCTATTCTGAGAGTCCTTATTAAAAGTTCTAGAAGAGCAAACACAAAAAAGCCTATATGCTAAGTTACTCTTCTTGCTGCACTTACTATGTAAATAATCAGGCCAAGTTTAATGAGACTAGACTCAGTTGGCAAACACAAGTAGACATACTTTGTCTTTGATCACAATGGGGGTGATTGTAGAGAGAAAGAGTATGTTTTAATGGAAAACTATGACCCACCCTTGTGAATATTTATTGTCATTGAGATATTTTTCCCCCCTATGCAAACTGAATCCTGCCATCTTATACATAACGTCTCCAGTCTTCTCTCACCCTGTGACTAGGCATCACTGAGAACCACAGTTGCCCTTTTCCTGAAGCCCTGGAAGCTGAAGTTGGACAACTGAACATAACTTTAAAGGAGTTATCACTAATGCAGTTTGGACCACTCAGGAAGCTCACCAGAACACGTTCCTTCAAACTCCAGGAAATGCCCATGACTGAGAGACTGCCCCTCTCATCCTCAATCCACCATCTAAAGATACTTCATCCAACATTAATTGATTGATTGATTGATTGATTGATTGATGAGACAGGCTCTCACTCTCTTGCTCAGGTCAGTGGTGTGATCATGGCTTACTGCAACTTGGACCTCCTGGGCTGAAGTGATCCATCCACCTCAGTCTCCCAAGTAATTGGGACCACAGGTGTACACAACCACATTTGGCTAATTTCATTAGAGATGGGGTCACACTATGTTGCCCAGGCTGGTTTTGAACTCCTGGCCTCAAGCAATTCTTCCACTTCAGCCTCCCAAAATGTTGGGATTATAGACATGAGCTACCGCACCCAGCCTCGAATCCAACATTTAGAAATCTTGTCAACTGACCGCCTTCTGGACTCAAAAACTGGCTTTAGACTTTGCTCCAACCGTTAATCTTTGTTTTTCTTTTGTTTTCATAGAAATGCCTCTCTTTGTGTGTGATCATTCACATAGGATAAAGGCCAAACTTCAGAGGGGCCCCTACTCCCACCTGCAGGCTGCCTCCAGAAATGAGACACAACTGTTGAACTTGACTGACCTATTTCCACTACTAGGAGCCTGGTTTAGTGAGATCAGTGGGAATGTGCTGAGATTTGCTATTTTCTGCTAATTAATTCTTATCTGATCTATGTTTTTCTTCCCCTTTGCAGGTCTCTTACCTCTCAGGAACTAACCCAAATCGCCTCTATAACCACCAACTCAACTTTTGAGGTATGCAACTTCCTGGACAGTTCCAACTGGGTAGAGATGGAGGTTGGAATATGCCACCCCAAAATATGCTACTTTGGCATAAGAATTATTTTGAGCTGCAGGCAGTTGATAATTAATAGATGCAGGAACAGTTCTCTGTCTTTTCCTTGTACATCTGAAAGCAGACCAAAATTTCTCTTTGAGGTAGGTGTCCTCTCCCCTATACCACCAGGAGGAGAAAAGAGACCCATGTTATAAAAGATAGGGAGTCATCACCAAGATGAGTTCGCATAAACAAAACTTACTAAAATATTCCTTACCTTCTAATATGGTTTGGCTGTGTCCCCACCCAAATCTCATCTTGGATTATAGTTCCCATAATTCCCATGGGAGGATTTTCATGAGAGGGAGCCAGTGGGAGGTGATTGAATCATCGGGTGTTTACCCCCATGCTGTTCTCGTCATAGTGAGTGAGTTTTCACAATGTCTGATGGTTTTATAAGGTGCTTTCCCCCTTTTGCTCAGCACTTCTTGTTGCTGCCGCCATGTGAAGAAGGACATGTTTGCTTCTCCTTCTGCCATGATTGTAAGTTTCCTGAGGCCTCCACAGCCCTGCAGAATTGTGAGTCAATTAAAACGCTTTCATTTATAAATTACCCACTCTTGGGCATGTCTTTATGGCAGCGTGAGAATGGACTAATATACCTTCCATTAGTTTCTTTGATACATTTTCTAGTCACTTCTCCACAATTTGCCACTCCTTGATGCCCAAACCCTCTTTTCTTAGTTAAGAAGAGCTTATAAACCCCCTAGTCTAACCACTTCTTTGATTTTCACTGATTTTCTACAAGCTCTTGTGCATATAAATATTAATAAAATTGTGTGCCTCTTCTCTTATTAATCTTTCATTATGCTTGTTTGCAGTCCCTCATTTACTGAACCTAGAGGAAGACCAAAAGTTTTTCCAAAAGTCCCCTCGCATGTTCCTTCAGAACTGGACTGGTCAGGTGCAAGTATTAGTTCTCTGCACGGTGACAGCTGTGATGTGGACCAGAGAAAGGTCAACTTTTTGGTACTAAAGATTGCTTTGACTTGGATTTCTGTGGCCCCAATGCCCCTGAAAACACTTGCAGAAATATGTCAATCTCTAAGTTAAAAAATGATGATTATGCTAAATTTAAATTCTGTATCATTTTAGGTGTCATTTCAGAGATTTCGCTATTTCTGATAAACTCTATATAGTAAGCCTACAGGCTAAATTACTGTTCTTGCTGCACTTATTATGTAAATAATCTAATCTGTCATCGTTTTTATCTTTTCTTTTTCAGTGAAGAAATTAAAAGTAAGTATAAAGCACCGTGATTGGGAGTGGTTTTGCCTGTGTCGGAATCACTGGTAAATATTGGCTGAGAACAATCCCTCCCCTTGCACTTGTGAAAACACTGAGTGCTTTAAGAGATTAGCCTGAGAAATAATTAAATATCTTTTCTCTTCAAAAAAAAATAATATAATATAATATAATATAATTGAGTCTTATTATATAGACTCAATTGAGCCTATATAATAAGTTCTTCCCCTAAGCAGTAGTTAACGAAGTTATTAGATGTTAGTAAAATTATTTCTTTGATATTCTACCAGGGTTGACTACCAGGGAAAATCCCTGAATATTTTACAAATTGCTCAACAGATTTTCATTTAAAACTAGAAAGGATTGAGTCTATATAATAAGACTCAATTTTATCTCACTTAACCCCATTAAAAGGGTTAAAAAAGTATTAGTATATGAGCACCTGGATGTGAAACATTCAAATCAGAAGACAAGAATTATATTTTTAGTTCTGAATCTTACTAGCTGCTTGATTCTGGGCATCTTACTAAAAGTCTGAATTTATTTCCTTATGTGTATAAGGAGAATAAGAACTTGCATCTGCTTTTCCTATGTTACATAATTTAATCCTTTATTACAGTAGGGATTACATGAAATATATACATGTATTGCTTGTTAAGTACTAAATAGAATTTAATTTCTAATATAGACAGGAAAGAGATTCTAGGCTTGTCAATTCTTTTTTATGTTTATAAAATTTAACCTATGAATTAAAATAATAGTAATAATGAAGCCATTGGGACCTAATATATAATCAGACATTTTTAAAAGATGGAGAATAACTCAAATGAAAGACAAGCTCTCCATGATCTCAGGTACCCTGGTTAACCAGCCTCCCTCCCCACACACCCATCCTTTCTAATTTTATTTTATTTCATTTTCAATTTTTTTTTAAAAGAAAGAAAAAGAGAAGAAAGAAAGTGAGAGTGAAAGAAAGGAAAAAAAGAATGTAAGAGAGAAAGAAAGAGGAAGAGAAAGAGGGAGAGAGAACGGGATTCTTGTTTTATTGCTCAGGCTAGAATGCAGTCTAAAAATGGGTATTAAAAACCTCTTTTATGCCAATAATTGTGCTTAACAATGGAGACAGGAAAGAATAAGGGATGAAAATAACAAGTAAGCAGCCAACCAATATTTT